>PVIY010004502.1:84116-102488 GCA_004026745.1 Myrmecophaga tridactyla
TATACCTAGAAATTAAAAGCCTGCTTTTTAATGCATGCATATATTTAACTTTAGCTAATACTTCCAAAGAATTTCCAAAGTGGTTGCACAGGGATATTGCCCTTCAGGAAATAAAAGGAAGCACACAAACCTGTGGGTACTTCAGAACATCCCTTGAGCTTATGGGTGTGAATCAAGGAAGATCAGCACCCAACAACAACAGGTATAAGAAAGTCAAGCTTACTAGTAAAAGAGTCAGGGGCTGTGGGAAGGTAGGGGCATCTTCCAGGCTAATTATAGGAAAAAAGGAGCAGTCTCATACAAGCAACTAGAGAGTGAAGCAGTACACGAGGGAGGCAAAAGAGGTTGGTGGGTATTATCGCAAACAAAGAGAGGTTTATATGGGCGTCCAGGAATCTGGATTTGTGTGTTAACATTGACTAACTGACCAGGAGCCTTGCCCTCCTCTGGGAAGGACAACTGGCTAGTGAGCATTACAAATGCAAGTCCGGGCAGGGGTAGACAGATGATTTAGGCCAAGGATTGTACATCAAGAATCTCGGGTCAGCCATAATCCATTTGGTCTAAGAATCAGATCTGTGGTTAAGATACAATTTGTATAAGGAGTATATGAAACCACTGTGGTTGCAATTGTTCAAGAATGTTCCTTATATTTCATTCTCCCCATAATCGCTCTTAATGCCTTTTAACATGGATGGCTTTTTGTGTGGTTTCTGCAATGTAGACTATGGAGTGAGTAAATTACAGACATAGCCAAGACAATCATTAGGGAGATAATGCTCACAAAGAGTCTGTTAATCCTGCAGATCTGAGGCTGTAGAAACAAGAAGAAAGAAGAAAAGAAGTGACAAGCTGGGCAACTTTCAGAAAGAAAACATTAGCAAATGGCAAGACCTGGGCAGGGAGAAGGGAAAGGTTCTCATCTGCCCATACTTCTGCTCAACCCTGCATTGATAACTGCCAGAGTGCAAGATGATATCTTATAATGATTTTTTTCATTTTTGTTTCTTATAAATCTAATAATATCAGTGATTTCTCACAGATCAGTAACAGAACAGTATAGTTGACATTTACAAAATCTATAAAAGTGGAACAAATTCAAAGAGAGGAGGGCTGCTCTGGGGTGGGTTTAATGAGATGAGGAAATATCTGAGTTGTTTCAGAGCATTATTACTGTGAACAGGTCCCTGGCCCATGACAAATGTGGGCAGAAGGATTCACCTATGTGGATTCTCAGCATTGGGTTAGAGCCAAAGTAAGAACCCCAATCTCATAAAGAATGTGCATTTGCCTTATCATGACCTCCATGCATATAAATCTCTAGGACCTTCACATGGGAAAGGGAGATTGGCAAAGGGCAGGATTTCCGATTGTGCTATCTCCTATTCTCTCAACGCATATATAATATCCTCTTAAAACACTTTAGTCTGAATACCTGAGTCTTTCCTGACACAACCCTACCCACAATGTTTCTAAAACAGGACTCTCTAAAACTAGGACACAGTAAAATTACTTGGAAACAGCTTAATTCTTCCAAATTTTGAGTTTACATTGGGACCAGGGAAGTGTTTAGTCTATGGCTAATTATTCGCCACAATGGAGGCAAAATAATTGTGGATACACTACACAATGCCCCATTAATTATGAAGTTTCCAGTCTACTTTTGAGAACAGGTCTTATTACAAGTCATATGTGAGCATTAAGCCCCATCGCCTCTAATCCTTTCATGTGGTTCTTTCCCAGGTTTCAGGTGGTTTCCCCATGTGCATGCACTGATGAACTCTTCTGAATACTTGAGGGGAACCCTCTGAAGATATCCAGAGTTTTCTCTCTGTGTAGCTTCTCTTCTCTGTTCACTTTGTTCAGAGAACTTTGGTTGCCTTTGTATTCCCAGACTCTCAGCTCCATTTCCTTTACTTAGGCAGTCTACTGGGCTTCATCTAGGTATGTCTTTTCAACTCTGCAGCCTGGAAACTTTCTAACTTTTTTTTTTTTAAGTTAAAGTCACCTAACTTTCCCCCTGTTTTTGTGGGATTGCTATTCTTTGTTGTCTGATACCCAATATCTTGAAAATCATTGCTTTTTTATATTCTTGGATATTTCAGGTGGGAAAGAAAATCTGGTGCCTGCTACTCCATTTTGCCCAGAAGCAAAAATCCTCTGATATTTCTTTTCTACATGTTACCATTTTGAACCCCGAGGCTTTTACTCTTGGATAGTTTGTTCTTTGTCTGCTACTGACTTCAAAGACCTAGGCTAGTAGTCTTTCTTGCTTTTTGTCTTGTCCTGATCCCACTGGCTTTTGTAAGTTGAATGTGTCCTACATTTATCCAGCAGAAGTTTTTCTCTTCTAGCCATAGGAATGGAAATAGAACCCTTCTTAAAGAAGACAAGAATAACCCCTTTCTCCAATAAAGTGTTACATTCAATAACACGTCTTCGTTGTATGCCGGTATTAGCTTCCCACCTGTTAAAACAAATACCCTATAATGGGTTGGCTTGACAACAAGAATTTATTGGCTCATAGTTTCAGGGGCTAGAAGGCTTGTTTCTACCAGGGTTGGTTTCTTCTGGCTGGCCAGCAATCTTTGAGGTTCCTTGCTTTATCCATCAAATGGCCATGCACATGTTGGTGTCTTTTCCTTTCTCTTCCAAGTTCTGATGACTTACAGCTTCTGGCTGCTCCTCAAGCCTTTTTCTTCTGTATGCAATTACCTTGGCCTATAAAGGCTTCAACCATATTGTATTGGGGCCCACCCTCATTCAGTTTGGGCATGCCTTAACTGATAAGGTCCTGTTTATAAATGGGTTCATACCCATAGGCCTAGGGGTTGGGACCTGAACATGCCTTTTGGGGAAGACATGATTTAATCCCCAACAGTGTTCTTTACTTGTCCTTAAGAAACACCAGAGTTTCTCCTTGAATTAAACGTATATTGCATTAGGGTAGGAAATAAAATATGTGGAACAAAGTTGAGTATCTGACATGATTTCTGGTGCTTTATATTCATTGTGTGGGAATGTTCAAATGTGTTAGAACTGCTGGCTTTGCCACATGAGAGGCTGTCTCAAAAGCCATGGGAAAAATGGCGAGTGATTATTTCAATATACTTATATGATAGATACATAAATTGATTCCTTGACATTCTGAGCATGTTTTAGAAAAGGATTTGCACAGCCAAATAATGATAAAATAGATGTCCTAAATATGCCATGAGCATAACAGTGAAAAGTGTTTTTTTTTTCCCACAGAACAGTTCTTATCTCTATAGTCAATATTTGATGCATGCTCATTGCTATTTCTTCATATTCAGTCAAAGAGTAAAAATGTGGATTCATCTCTAAGTGATTGAGCATCATGGCTTTACTCTACAACATCAGGAAAAAGATAAATTATGGTAGAATACTCACTTTAAACAGCCTTTCTGATTAGTAAGTGGCTCGATGAAGTCAGAAGGATTGGAGTTGGTTTTTAGAAGCTCTGTTGTTTCTTCAGGAGTGCTGAGAGCCAATGATACCCTTTGCTAAAGAAGAAAAAAATCTGTGAATTACTTTAAACACTAAATAGAGGATAAAAAAAGGGATGCTATTCTTCTTTTTAAAGTACTCCCAGTTTGAAAAAATATATATTTTACTTATACGGGGTGGGGGGATATGTTTATTCACAGCTTCAAAAATTTATGGTATCCAATAAATGGAGAGATCAGAATAAAAATGTATAGACCATGACTAAGGGTAGGTTAAAGCAAAAAACAAAGACGAAAAAACAAAGCCCTGGCAGAGATGAGGCTTGGAGGATTTTTTTTACCAAAGCCACATCAGTTTTACCTAAGAAGCTCTTGCCAGGCTCAACATTAACATGTACTTACTTTCTTTGGTACTGAGCTGGGAGGTAACTAAGGAAACATTAAACATTCTTCTGTGAAGAGATTTCAATCTAATTGAGGACACTAGGCACATCCTTAAAAAGATATTTGGCCTCAAATGTGAGCCTGAGGTATTCTGAGAAGGAATCATTGATGAGCTAATTCTGAAGCAAAGAGCAGCATTTGTGTTTTTAGAATAGTATTTGCGTTCTTACTATTGCTCAAAATTTTGAGTGTTAAATAGACCCATGAACAACTATTTATTGAGCACCACCATGTACTAGGTAATATTCTCTTATCTGGTAATACAACACTAAGCAAATTAAAATCCCTGCTCTCATGAAATTTAATTCTAGAGGGATTAATTCTACTAGAACCTTATATGATAAAGGCAGAATTGAGCAGAATTTTGACTACAGAGCTTGATAAAACATACCTTTAGAAGAAAATGCCCATTCTCACAGATAAAGAACTAATAAATCACCTTGACATGGCTGGCATGTTGCATACAAGTTGCACACATCTTGTCTTTTCCTCCTGGAACAATCTGAAGCAGGTTATTCTCCTTATTTGCGAATGAGAAAACTGTGGTTCAATCAAATTGCGTTATTTAGCTAAAGTGAAAAAGCTTGGAGTCAAATCCAGATCTGCTTGATGCCAACACTTGTGTTCTTTTCATGATACTTTGTTGACCCTGTAATTGGGGTCCACTCTTGGTTGGGTCATTTTCCATGGGTATCGCAGTCTGTTCACCTTCAAGCCTGTGGGAATTCTCTTTCTCTGGCTCCTTTGAAAAGGCATCAAGAATCTTAAAGGTTGTCGTCTCTTTGTATTATAGGCTAAAAGGAATAAAACTAGGGACTAAGGAGAAACAGAAGACTAACTGAAGCACATTTTCAAATCCTCTATAGAACAAGGATCATCACTCCCTCTCTTCCAGGATGTGACTGATTGCAAATGCAGAGTGGAAAGAACTTGGCCTTGGCTCCTTTGGCCTGGAAGGCCCTCCAGGGTCGGTTTGGATGATTCATCAGGAAATGAAACTGCCTTCTGCAAATGGTCTGTAGAGCAGTGGGGGGTGATTTGGAATCTTGCCGATCATTTCCAGAATTGAAGTTACTGTGCTTATATTAAACACTCGAAGTAGGGCATAGGCCAGGGAATATTTTAATATTTTTCCACAGTGCTGTATGATATAGACTTGATTTAATTGCCCTGCTTAGGATGTATTTAAGCATGCATAAAATGTTGGCTAGGTTTGATGTTTTCCCGAAGGCTGGTGAAAACTTCAGGGCCAATCTGAAGTGGGCAGACTGTTTGGCTCTGTGAGGAAGGTAGAAGGGATTTCATGGTGGAATGCTGGAGGTCCTTTCATTTCTGAACAATCCATTTCTAAATACTCTAGCTGCATTCCAGGGGACTACAAGGGCAGCTTTCAAGATGCTGGGCGGCTTCAAAGCACCCAAGAGGCTCCTCAAACTGAAAGGACTCCTATGACCAGTAGGGATCTCTTTAAGAACCTGTAAATGCATAACCTTGAAGAAAAGGTGCACTTTCATGAAGAGAAAAAAGCCCCCATGGTAGCAGGGAAGATATTGAAGCCAGAAAAGTCTGCTCTCGGCATCAAGCTGAGCAGTCAATCCTAGACATTCACATGCTCTGGGTTGTAGAATGTCTCCGAAGTTTTGCTTTGTTTCCTATCAATGGTGTTAACAGCCCTGCCAATGTTCAGCAATTGTGGGAGGAAGATAATGCTCAGAGAGAAAAATCAGTACAGTATTGTTTTATTTTTATGCCCTATCCAGACAGAAAGATCTCATCTATTCATCGTAATACATTTGTCATTTTCTTCTGAATAAATGCAAGGCTGTGAGAAAATGCTGATACTGGTTGTCAGAGAAAACTATTTACAATTGTCCCTCCCTTCTTTCTTTAGGCATTTTCATTATAATCTTTTCAGCTTCACAGAGAGATGAACAAAACTCGAGTGTAAAGCGGATGGTCCAACTGCACAGTGTATGACCTTCATTTTGATGGAATAGTGTGGGGGGAAAAACCACAAAAACACAAAAAACTGGTGACTTCACTAGTTTGAGTGAGATGTTCTGGAAGAGGAAGTACTTCTTTCTAATTACGTCTCACTGGATTGCGTCCCATATAAGACCTTAAATTCTTTCGCTCATTCATTCATTCAATAATTATTTATGGATTCTGGCTGCTGACAGAGCACTGAGTTTCAGCAGTGAATGACCAGTGTACCTCGCAGTCTTGCTAAAGCTGAGTAAGGGGGATGTCTCCATAGGGAAGAGGCAATCCCACCATCAAGATCAGTGCCTTTCAAAGCAAAAGTACAGAAATCTGTCAGCTTATAGATGAATCTACCTATCACATGTCTGTAAGTTTAAAGTAAGTCACTGACCTTTGACTGAAAAACTTCCTTCCATTTCCAGACAAATATACATTGGTAAATTTCCTAGTAAGCCACTCTGAGTAGAATGCAGGAAAGGCAAAGAGTCAAATACTGTTAACTCCTTTTTCACTTGAGTTTGCTGCACAACCTTTTTTGGGGGGTGGTTAAAGGAAAATTTATATGCTTTACTACCAAGTATTAAGACACACCCTAAAAATAGCTCTTTGTGTAATTAATACTGATTTCATTTCAATATCGCTATTTTTTCTGATATTTTTGTCACTATATTAAGAGCTTACCTCAACCTTTTTTAAGGTTTTTCACATAAATCCCTGCTGAACCAACATTTCCCAAACTTCAGCCATTTGTGCAAAACTTTAAAATTTTTGCCACATACTCATACAATGACTTTCGTCTTTGATTATTTTGTTATGTATGGGTATCACCTCTACTATTATCTACCTAATATTTTATTTACATTGACTTGTTTTTTTTTCCACTTAAACTAGTTTATTTTAAAAGGAAATTTTATATGACTGCCATAAATGGAAACCAATATTGCTTTCGATAAATAGAAGGTTATTGTAAAAAAGAAATACAATGTAAACTGATAGTCCTAATTCTATTTCTAAATTCTGGTAGGATCAGAAGGTTCAGAGTCTATCTCCCTTTGATAAACAGGAAAATTAGCACAGGAAGTGCTAAACAGGAAGATTTCTGTTATTCCTCAGAAATACCCAGAACCACCTGAGACTCCCTCTTAGACATAAGAACTAGGACTAAACATAAGTTGGAAAGGGATGCTTTTCTCACTCTGTGATACAAGGTATTTGATACTATGCCTGAGTATCTCTTTAGGTCATCTCTAGAACCCCTTGGAGCATTTCAAAGGACCACAATATGGCCACACTGCAGGTTTTGGTGGGAAACTCTTTAGCATGTTTGATTTATGAAAAGGCTTCCTGCCCCATGGCCATTGGGGTCCTATAGTAAACAGGGACCGTGCTCATTTCAGACAATGGTTTCTTTCCCCTAAAATGTATAATAATTGCTTCAACTCAACTACTCAGACATGAGATAACTTAAGGAAATCTGTGTGTCTTCTTAATAGGCTTTCAAACCTGCAGCTTCTGACATCTGTCACCACCTTTATATGGTGGTTTCCTGTATTAATTATTCTTCTCTTTGATTAACAGCTAAATTTTTAAAAAATAAACTTTAAGGTATGCGGTCATGAGTGATTGTTTCTGGTCGGCATAACTGAAGGCAATAACATTACATCCTGGCTGAACTCCTCTTCATAATATACTACCCAGCAATAATGACAACAGGAAGTCATTTATTAGGCCTGGGTTTCTCCCATTTCACCTAGAAATATAACTGTCCTATTTTTAATAGAGAGAAAGATGAGCTGGGAAGATGATGATGGATCAAGTGGATGACACTGTGGACCAGCCAAAGCTTTTAAACATGACATTTTTCAAATTGTGGGGGAAAGAGAAGAGCAAAGGGAAGAGGAGGAGAGAATATCAAACTGAATTTTTAAAAACCAGGCCAGAATGCAGTGATCACACATCATATTCTTCTCTGGGTCTAAAATCAAATCTGGAGCATCATCAGTTCTACATACACTGATGATGTTGACATATTGCAGAGAAATGGACTTGGAAAAAAAAAGTGATTGTTGAGAGTGAAAAGAAATAGACAAATTCTTACTACAAAATCATCATGTAGTATCTTTACAGGAGGACAACAATAAGTACAGAGAAAACAATAAGTACAGGAAAACAATAAGTGCAGAGAAAAAAATTGTTAAGGATGACCCAGGTCAAGAAAGGGAAAGACTATCCAGGTATTTGCCAGTACAAGGTAGGAATGGTTTCAGAGCAGAGTATTTCATGGTTTAATAGATGACGGAGTGCAGATGTTTATTGGTAGTTGTGCATATGACACTAAGCTGTAGGTTGGATCAGAGTTTGAATAAATAGAATAATTTAATAAAGAAAATTTTCCTAAAGAAAGATTACTTTGGGAAATGCGAATGTAGAAGGAAGAAGCATAGAACTGAACTACTGTTTCTCTCCCTTACAGAATAAGTTTCCCTTGTGGATAGAACAATAACTTTCTCAGTGTCTCAGCTGTCTTTTTTCTTTTCCAGGATTCTTGTACTTAAAGAATGAAAAGAAACAACCAAGTTTGCAAATAACACAATTGCTATAGGGCCTAATTCTTCAGTCTACATGGGCTGAAGACTAACCATGCAGTAGTATTCCCTAAGAAAAAAATGGATAAAAAGATGGAAACCTTCATTTGTAGGAAGGGGTGGCAGTTGTTGCTAAATAGCCTACTTTTTCTTTTTTCTAAGATGCAATGCAAAGCTTTTGGTCAGAAAAACAGCCTCTAGCAAGCAAGAAATTTTACATAAAGGAAACCTTCCCAGGAAGGATGGTTATGAATTTAATTATGAGTGATTCTCTTTACATAAATTTGGTTTAGTCTAAATAAGACTTGAAACATGGAACAATGTTCATGGAGTACAATTCACCAATTGTTACTTTTAATTATGTTCCCATGCATAATTCATAAATATATTGCATGGACAAGAGGAAAGAAAAGATAAGAAGGAACAAAAGAGATGAATTTTCCATCAAACAATTACTATATAAATAGACAACATATTTAATACATTAGTTAGCAAAGACATTCTTTGTTCTTGTCAGTCTGGGGCTTAAAAATGTTGAAAGACTTCCCCAACATAACATTGTTACATTTGCCAATTCTCCCTTAAATGAAAGAAATAGGGATTATCATTCTTTACAGAAAAAATAAAACAACATTTTAAAGTTTTTTACTAAAAAATAAATATGGTGGCATAGATATGGTTGATACAGCATAATATTATAACACGTAATAATGCAATGATTCTACTGCAGCTTCTTAAGATGGAATGTTTAAGAATGACATTATTTTTTCATTAGGGGACATAGAGTCTTTGTGCTAGGTGTTATCATTTCATGTTGCTACAAAGTGTTTGCTTTTATAATCTTCTAGTTAACAGAATATGCATCTGATTAAAAACAAATTGAAGTAGTGCAGACAGGTGTGGATGGCTTTGCCAGAGAGGCAACTATATACTTTTTATGAGAACATTTAATTTAATAGATTCAATGACATTTGCATTCCTGAGATGCAAAGATCAAATAAAATATTGGTTAGCAAAATTATATGCCAGATACAGAATGAATGCATTGTACTTCAGCATTCTTATTGTAAATTCATTTGTCTATAGAAAAATCAATCTCAGAACTGCTGAACGCGAGACAAGGAAGGAGTTGGGAACATGAAGACCAAAATATCAGTTTAATTTCTGATAATTTTGAAACCTTGAAATTTCTTGAAATCTTGGTTGGGGGAGCGGCAACAATGTTCTTCTTAATACTCAACTTCAGAATTTGATAGGTTCATCCGTTCATCCACAGCAGTGCTCCAATTGCAGGCTCCCCCAACTCATCAGCAAGACTCTCCTATTAAACTTAGGACCTGGAGGTGTGAGCATAAGGTGTGCAGTTTGCAGCACCGGCTTAAGACCAAGAAGAGGAAAGAGCCAAGACATGCTCAGATCCTTCTCTTAAACTTTCCAATTAGATCCGCCACTCTTCCTACCTGGAGGCAGGGGTGGATGAGTGAGGGAGGAGGGGGTATAATAACAAAATCGAACATCCCTTCAAATAGAGCTGATAATTAGGTTAAAAGTGAAAATGGGTATCCCTGCCTTACATGTTGTTACAATGTTTAGATAGCAAACCTACGTTCACATGGGAAGAAACATTGTGAGTACAGAAGTGTTTTAACAGGTAAGGGAATATTTTACCCCAATTATCTCATCGAAATTTGAATTTATGTAAAATATAAATCAGTCTATATACTACAGCGGTGAAAGGAAACTTTGCATAGAAAATTTTTCAGATACTTATATTTACCAATTGGTACCTAAGTCTCTTCAGCAGTAAAAATGGAGATAATAGCAGTAAGATAGTTTTAAGGATTAAATAGAGTAAAGCATATTAGCACTTTGAAAAGTGTCTGGCTTATCGAAAGTTCTTGAGGAATGTTTACCTGCTATTGTCTTCATCATCACTATCAACAACATCATCATCATCCTCAACATCATTTTGTAACTTGGGTTAAGATCTGTGGATAAAAGATGGATATACGATTACGGATGTACAGTCCATTGAAAGAAAGGCATCGTTTCAGTATTTGGCTTATAAGCAATTATTAAGGTAAGTGAAATACAATTACACTCCTATCGTTGTTAAGCACACAAGGAGAGACACAAGCTACCTGTTCAAAGCTTACACTCTACATGATCACGTCAGTATTTCAGCCAGCACTCATCACAGTGGATCATTCATGTGGTCCTCAGGATGGGGTCATTCCAAAGGAAGCAGCCTTTCCATTTGACCTTGAAAGTTGGGTAGGATAAGCATAAGCAAAGGCAAGGATTTAGGAAGGAATGTGGGTGTTTACAGGATAATGAGGGAAGAGGGTTGTTTGAATGGCATTGGCTTAACCTCTGGAGAGAATCCCAAACCCAAAGTTTGTCTTGAGGATATGAGAGGGAAAATGTTTGCTGTATCCTTTTGTTTCCACTACCCTCCCATGAGGTCCCTTCTACTTAGCTATCTTGGTTCCCCTGCCTTTGGAGCTTGGTTCTGATTCCCCATTCTCCCCTGTGCTCATGCTCTTCTTTCCCTGCCCACTCCCTTCCTTTCTACTGATGGAAATTTTACCCATCCTCCAAAGTCTGTTTTTTGTTGGGGGAGTCTACAGTTTTTTGTTTTTTTTTTCAGTCAACCAGTGACATTTTCTGAGTCTACTGTGAAAAATTTCCATTTCTGTCTCCTGAACCCACAGACTTCCCTTCATATTATTATCGGATAATATATCATATAAGGCAGTGTGTTATACTGGTAAGAACACTGACTGAGAGGTCATAGGAACTGTGATGGCCATCTATGTGACCTCCTGCAGGCCATTTAAGCTCTCTGGGCCTTGGTTTTCTCGACAAAAAAATGGAGGGTTTGGATTAGGTGGTCACTCACATCTTATGCCATTTTGTTGATTTTTGTCCTCAGACTTTTCTGTTGCATTTTCCATGTTGTGACTACTTAACTTTCTGATAAGCCCATTCTATTTTTCCCATAAAATTTTAAGCCTACTGAGAGCAGAGATTTTGACACCAGCCCATGCCTTCACCCAATCATTTGAAATTCTAATCATTGCCCAATATGTGGGGATTCACCACTATTCCTACCTATTTGATAGTGTGAACCATGTATCTCTGTCCCTTCTGCTGCCCCCAAAATGTTTTCAGTCTCTGATCTCTGTGTCATCCAAGCAGCAGGTGTTCCAAGATGACCCTGAATGAGATTTGTATTTGCATTTCATAAACAATGAGAATTAATTAGCTATAACAAATGCAGAAACATCAAGTAGAAAGACACTGGAGGTGAGTCTGTCACTTGCCCTCATTTTGTCAGTATGACACTGCTCTTTGAAGTGTTATGCAAGAGAAGTAAAGTCTTGAAATCCAGATAAACCCCAAAAGGCCAACTTCTGTGACACACTGATGTGTTTATTTCACGTTTTCACATGGGGAACACCCTTATCCTTTGGGCACCAAACACTGTCAGAGTTTCAGAGAGTTTTGTTTTTAATGCCATATCCTTTTTATGCCAATTAGAGTTAATCCCTCTGGGCTTTTAAGTAATTTGTCTGTATAATCTTGGGCACACTGAAAAGAGCAAATCCTTTGCTGATTGGAAAATGAGTAGAAACTCTCAGGCACAGTTAGAAATTAGTCAAAACCTTTAAGTCAGTGTGATGTCTTTTCCCCTCCTTCTTTGCAACAAATAAAAAACATTTTCCTATACAGATTAATGCACAAATTAATTTGAAACCAGATTGATGAGACTTTTCTTTGAGTTTATAAAACACATACACACAAGCACTTGCATACACCCTACAGTCGAATAATCTTAACGATCTAGAAATTTTTTCCCAGGAAACAAAATGCGATGCTTTGGTTGAATTTCAAGAGGCTTTTACTTTCTCATGATCCTTTACTATCCCAGGTACTCAAAAGGATTAACAGTCTAGGCTTTATTTAGAACTGACTTAGCTACTTTGGGCTGAAAATTTCAGTAGACCAAGTAGGTCTGAGTGACTTAATTAATTCCTGATTGATTGTGATAATTACATCTTTTCATCTCATCTTTATTTATTATTTTTAAGCATCTGAAAATGATCCCATCACCATTTAAGTAGTATCCCTAACATAGAGGGATAGAATTTCATTTTAACTAATTACAGGTTTTTAGCTCTTGTAAAGGCAAGTTGACTAGTCCTATCCACAAGAGAAGGAGGTGAGCTGTGCTCTAAACACCCCTCCTTAAAGATCCCACTGCTGCTGGGGGCACTACATAGAGCTTTACCGTGTTTCCCAATAACCACCAGCACCAAAACACAAGCTCCTGGAAGATTTGTATGAGTTGAATTTCTCTATTCAACTTTGAATTTCCCTAGCCTTTGAGTTTTGATTGATATATATCACCAACTAAAGTGCCACTTCTGGCGATTGTACCAGACACGATGCATGGATTAATGCCCCATTTTGATTTATTGAGTATCCCTTGCCTTTTATGGGGTATATTCCCCTCATTATTCTTTTGTATAAATATAAAACTAGTGGTTTTATGGTATTCAGTAAATATCGATATTTTTCGTTTATTCAAATATTCATGTATTTGTTCCTTCAATAAACAGTAATCAAGAACTAAGCAAATGCCAAGTACAATATAAATAAGCATCCAAAGAGTAGAAACAGAGGGTTTCTGAAAAAATATTCTTCAACTTTTCCTTTTCTCTGCACACACACACACACACACACACAGAGCCAAGAGACCTCTGAAACGATCTCTTTGTTCTGTCTTCTTCTATGTTCCCACAATCTTTTGTCTCAATGAGACCTTGTTTGCATCTAGCAAAAATATGGGCTTGACTGAAAAGCTAGTAGGATCAATTAGAGATTAGTAAAGAAATTCATGGATAAAACATAGTCATTTTCCAATATACTAGTTCAGGATTTATATGGGAAGATCAGATCTCATTCACAAGAACAACAGAACATAAAAATGTTTAGAAAAATATCTTAAAAGAAGGACACAGGAACTTTTACTTTTTTAATTATGTAAGTTATGGAACTTCACTGAGGGATTTAAATCAAACAAATAAGAATAGAAATCTACAACTATTTGGAAAAACTAAATATTTTAAGTATACAAATTTCCTTCAAATGGAATCGTAGATTTGCTGCAATTTCTATTAATTACAGGGGAGTGTTTTGACCATGTAGGAGCTTTCCTTTAGGAAAAATAAAACTGTAAGAAAATACACCATTATCTCTAGAATGTTACTCTCTTTAATACTTTTTTTTAAGTCCCAAATTTCCTGAATTGAACATATTTGCATTTGCTGTTTCTTTTAAATTGCAAAAGCGTATTTGGAAGGAATGGGATATCATGATCTAAAATACCTTTCCAGATTTTAAATCTCTGCAAAAATGGCATTATATAATGAAGAGCAGATGTGTGTCTTGGTTGGCATTAGAAATGGAATATGCCACATGCAGTCTTCTCAAGAACATGCGTACTGATTTGGAGACAACGAACACGGAAAGCAAATGTTCTCAGAGCAACATCTGAAGGAATGCGAAGCAGCAGAGGACAAGCAAAGTCCCCAAGGGCACAGGAAAGGCATAAATCATGAAACACTTGACTGGGCGATATGCAGTGTCAGACATAAGGAGGCAGCGGTCACTGCTCTTTTCCCATACTAATTTGCATAGGTGATTATCCTTTCAGCAGCCTTTGTGAAGTAGGAACTGAGCAGCGGAAGGGACAGCAGGTCATCTCCCACACATGCCGCTATCTCCTACTGAAGGAGAACCTGCGGGCTGGGACACGATGCATGAGGCGCTGCGGCGTACATGCTGGACAGTGCAGAAAGAGGCAGGAAGGTTTTGTCTATCTTTGCCTAGAAGTCTTTTAGCTGCAAGAGGATATTTAGGTGGACGTTTTTCAGATTATCAGACGTGCAACTGTTTGTGCCATGTTTAGGCAGTATTTTGATTATTTTCAATCTCAACATCATTAGAATAAAAAAACATCTAAGAATAAGAAATTCAGCAGCAATTAATTGAAGGGAGAAAAATGGTCTGTTCTGAGATGTTCCAGTCAAGAGCTCATATCGTTAATATTATTTTGAAAGATATAAACATGAATAAAAAAAAAGGAGAGAAAAAAGTGAATCAATTCTTTTCAAACAAACTAAATAGAAACAATTTCACTCATGAGCTGACATGCTAACTGCCAGCTGCACGTGTAAAGTACGATTTAGTGGCAATGATGCCATTTCTGAGAATCAGGGCTCGAAATAAAACATGGTCAGAACTTCAAATGTATCTTACAGCAATGTCCTCTAATATTTCACATATCAATTTCAGTTCATATGAAAGAATAAGAAATTGTGCTTATTTTGTTCTCTTCAGGTTCCCAGAAGACCATTCAGTTTTATGTAACACAGGAACACTGAGATTTGGGGTGGGAATTTTTGCAGCTCAAATAATCAGCCACGTCTTTGGGATTTGTGGCACTGTTTTAGCTTGACTTTGGTTTCCTGATGTTTCACCACCACACCAAGTGGGCTTTCAGAACAGAGTTCTGTTTTTAAGCCCTTTCTTTTCTTAAATGTGGTACATTTTGGTATAGCTGGATGATATTATGTTGGCAAATTAATTACTGAGCATGTCATGCCATGGCAAACTGAAACATACACACATGTAAGTGCAATAAATCATCAGCAAGGAGTAAATGAGTTGCTATAAAACTTGTATTTCTACAGTCACAGGAGTTGTAATCGTTTTGTCAACATAGACCTCTTAGCCTTACTCAACAGCGTCACAGCTGTTTGGACAACAACAAAAAAATGGCAAACTGAATAGTGATGTTGATGTACATGTAATGAAAAATCAGGTTGGATGATTCCCAACCCACTACCCCAAACCCAACAGGTCCCTGGTTGCCATATAGAAATAACAGAGGGCTAAGGCCAATTTTCCTTTGCATCCTAAGGTTTCCTGGGAGGCAGGTATCATTCTTTCCTTTAAAGATAATCATTTTCTGAATTTTTAATTACCTCTCAAATGGGGTCATGGCTTTCTAAGTTTATTTTATAATACTTTGTTTTTTTCATCGTTTCCAGGGACTAAAGATAATTATGCAGATTTTCCAAATTATACCCTAATGATAATTGCTTTTTAATATGTTTACAATAGCAATTAAAACTCTACACATTTCTAAATAACACTGGTTAGCTGAAGCCACTTAGCAAAGTTAAACAAGACAGTATTAATTTTTATGTACTTTTATCCTACCCAGTACTTACAACAACCAGCAGTCAAGAGAATTTTTCTGACAGGGAAACAGAGGAATAGTAAGATTATGCAAATTATCCTGGGCCACAAAGCTAGAGAGTGATGGGGCCAGAATTCAGTCACAGAGCATCTGACTCCAGAGCCCTGCTTTTAACCACTGTGCTGGGCTCGTACCCATCTCTGTTCCTGCCCAGCACTCCTCATGCTTCATTCATGGTTTACCCAAGTTTCCTCTAAATTACAAGGCCTGAAGGCCAAGACTTTTTTGTTTTAGCTGCCATTATAAATCCAGTCCCTAGACTGGGCCAGGCAAATAGGAGGCACTTAATAAATGTCAAATGAATGACTAAAGCAAGTGTTCCTTGTTCAAATTGTCTTCAGGCTGCATCTTGCCATACATCTGTGCCTAAGCCCTGGAAAGAGAGGATGTGGGAAAATCAGAAGGAACTTGGGACTTGGGGAGGCTAAGGCATTGCTGCTTGGAAGCTCTTGGTGTCAAGAGAGATGACATGGGGTAGGGTGGGGTCAAAGGACACAATCCAGCCTCATAAATACCATGGTTACTATGGTGCCTCTGGTACTGGTGACTTCGGCACCACGGGGGCTCAGAATGGGTGTTGGTAGCAGGAGCAACCACAGGACATCCTCTCAAGAAGGTTCCCAGCCTATCAGATTAAGTCCCAGTCACTGCACAAAAGGTGTCAAGACATCATTGATGCAGGTGAGAAAGAACTAAGGTACGACATTGGCAGTGGGGTCCTCCCCAAAGATTCTAGAGGTGGAAGCACCTTCCTCACCTATCCACAGGTCTGCAGACCTTGTTGGAGGACATTTGTGGCAGGAAGTAGAGGCAGAGAAGGAAAATGTTAGATTCCAGGTTCTAGTGGAGAGGGCTGCTTTTGACAATTATGCATAAAATATCCTTGGAGGACTCTCAGAAAGACCTGCAGGGATGAAGACTGAAGGACTTGTTTCAACAGGTCCAAGAAGAGTTAAATACTAACCCAGGCTGGTGTGGCCTAAGGATGCACAGATTATCCAGATGACCTGGGAACAAGCTAACCTACCAATTTAAAGGGTGTGTGTAGAGTGTGTATGTGTACATATGTGTGTGTGTGAGTGTATGTGTGTGTGTGGTGGTGGTAACAGGACCACTAAATCAAAAATGGTCCTCACCATGAAGCTCAAAGAGCCTGGGGTCCTGGGACCATGTGATATTATACACATTTTGTGTGCTGTGTGGGAAACGTAGTGGCAGTAGAAGGAATACTCAGATTATATGACTAATTGTCCAAACAAATTACTAACCTGTGATAAATGAGAATTTAAAGTAGACAGCTATGGTTCTGGGAAATCTGTTGTTTCTTGGCTAAAATGTCTGTCTTTTAGTAAAAGTTGAGAAAATTGCTCTCCCTTAGTTAATGTGAGTGGGAAGGCCATCTATAGAGCATTGGGATTGGAGTGTGAATTCTAGAGCCATGCCAGGATTGAGCTTTCCCTGGGGCTGCAATTTGGGGATTTTTAAAAAAAAAAAAAACAGCCATAATTTGTATGATAAACAAAGGCCATTTGGGCATTGCTACTTTTGGCAAAGATTCTCCTCAGATTCAAGTCAGACCAGTGGTCAAGAAATTTATTTTGGTGTTCAACTGCATTTGTAGAAGGCAGCAATGTTTTTCTTCCCAGCACAAGGAGGATAAAGTCAGGAAAAAAGATAAAAATTTCAATGGTATCACATTTACCACATCATAGTGAAAAAGAAAAATATTTGTGAGGGCATTTTGAACCTTAAGTAAAGAAATAGGAGATGGCCCTCCTAACTCTTTTGCTCCAACCTGGTCTAGGGCAACTTTCCATACAATTGTTATCTCCATTCCTGAACTTGACAGGGCCCTGAAGGAAGCCTCTTAAATTAGGTAGTTGTGCAAATTCCACTTTCTTGGCTACTATTGCAAGTTTGGCTGTTCTTTTTCTGGTCCTTTTTGTTGACACCCCAGAGGGAAGATTAGAACTCTCCATGTGCACTACCTCCTCCACTTCTTACCTCTTCCCAGTGCTGGTCCAGAAAGATCTATGGGAGTACCTGGGATGGCAGAAGTTGTTGGAAGTGAGAGGTAAGGGAAGGGAAGCCCCATGTCCTCTTCTTTACTTTGCTATCACATCCCCATCCCCAGACTTGCTATCCTTAACAAGGGTCTCAACCCATGACCCCCTGCGAATATTTCAGGGATCCCTATTCATGTCTGTCTCAGCACCTGGCCGTGGTCTCCATGATTATATACCCCGGACTGCTAACTCTGAGATTTCATTCCTCTTATAAAATGAGTTGAACCTCACTCTTCTCTTTAGTGTATGCAAAGACCCTTCCTGTTCCATCTTTTTACCTTTGCATGTTTAAGGCTAAAACAGCTACCAGCATTAGTGCTTTGGAAAATTGTAAAGACAGACTAATATGCTGGGGAAGGGAGAAAAAGATAGAGGCTGGTACAATATGTCTTACCTCTTACTGGCAATGGGAGGAGGAAACCCCAGGCTGGAAGTAATAAGAACAAGGGAAAGAGACCTTTCTTAAGGAAGAAGGGCACCTGAGAGTTGTGTTT
>PVIY010004503.1:0-102242 GCA_004026745.1 Myrmecophaga tridactyla
CCACTCAAATGGGTGGAGACATGTCATCCACTAATCCAATTTAACAACCACTCTTGACTAAATCACATCAACCAGGCAGATGATCTCATCACAGTTTCAAACATACAGTATTGAATAGATTATTCTACCTTTATGAAATGGGATTTATATTAAAACATGGCTTTTCTTAGGGGGCATACTTCCTTTCAAACCAGCACACATCTATGTCACCAGAAGGAAAGCTGCAATTAAAGCATGGAAAAATATAACACAGTGAATCTTGTGGTAGGCAATGTCTGTGATTAACTGTACAAATATTTAAAAAGTTATTTTATGAACTAGAACAAATGTATGAAACCATTATAAGGAGCTATAATAGAGGACTATATGGGAAAAATGTACCTATTGCAAACTATGGTCTATAGTTAACAGTAATATTTTAATGTTCTTTTATCAACAGTAGCAAATGTACCACACCAAAAATCAGTCAATAATGGGAGGGGGGAGAATAAGAAGTAAGGGAAGATTGTGGTCTTCTTTTTTCTTTTTATTTATTTTCTGGATTAATGAAAATATCCTACGTTTGATCATAGGGATGTATGCACAGCTATGCAATGATACTGTGATCCAGTGACTGTATACTTTGGATGGTTTGTATGGTGTGTGAATATGTCTCAATAAAATCGCATTAAAAATAGATAATTATATGCCAGACACTAATGTTTATACGTATGTATGTATATTATTCCATTAAATCTGCACAAACCTACCAGATAATCATAAATCCATTTTATAGATAAGGAGATTAAGTCTTAGACCGATAAAGCCATTTATCCGACCTTTACATCTGCAGTGCTGTGGATCAAGTCTTTCTGATACTAAAGCCTTCTGTGTTCTTCACTACCACACTAGACTGAAAAGTGAGAGTAGATGAATGAAAAAAAACAAGGTGAAAACACCTTAGTTATGTGAAGTTCTCCACACGTATAATACCAATGAGAAGCCACCAGTTATTGCACTGAATTCAGTGAACTACTGAGTGGTTATCAGCCCCAAATCTTTATATGACAAATTATCAAAAGAAAAAAATCTGTTTCTAAATGGGCACAAGAAAAGCTATTGAAGTGTTATTGCTTGCTTTCTAATCAGTATAAGTGATTTCTGTAGATAATCTGTGGACATAATTTTATTTTTAATTATGTCAGCCTGCTGCAGTACATCTCAATCTCAATTCTTCTCCTATATGTCTCCAATTAACTAAAACTTTCAGAAGCAATTAAATATTAAAAATCCAAAACATGAAAAAGGCATTCTACTAGTCATTTTATCCATCATTGGTAAGTGGGCAATAGATTAAACTTATGTGTATAATGCCCTTTTTCACTACTGTTATAACAAAATAATCTCTTTTTTTGTTGTTGCTGTTGTTTGTTTGTTTTTTATTTTTACATGGGCAGGCACCGGGAAACAAACCCGGGTCCTCTGGCATGGCAGGCTAGCATTCTTGCCTGCTGAGCCACCATGGCCTACCCACAAAATAATCTCTTTAAAACGCAAAAATAAAACTTTTTTATTAGTACTGTTATAATACTATTAAAACTTGGAATATAAATAAAGTAGAATTTTAGAGCTGGGAAGAGAAATATGGCAAAGATCAAGCACAAGCAAAATATTATTTTAATAACTCTGAGAGTTAAGAAACAATGATCATAGCAAATATACCAAATATATACCACCAATTTGCTAATATTATTGCTCTCTTTCTATGTTCCAGGCTCCTAGTAAAAGTGCTTAGGTCAATTAAGTCATAGCCCCAGTAATTACATATTTCTGTTATCTCTAATACATTGATAAAGAAACTGGGCACAAAGAGATCAAATTACTCTAAAGTCACAGAGCTAGTAGGTACGTGGTGGACACTGTGATGTGTAGTCCAGATACCCCTTCAGGAATAAAGAATTTGTTCTCCAAGCTGCTGGAAGCTGGCCCTCACTGTCAACATCCTTTAAGGAATACCTTACCTGAAGAAAACTGCCTCTTCTAGTCCATGCCTTCTCAAAGAGACAGCTTGTCTTCAATGACTGACAAAACATAGAGGTATCAAGGTGTGGCCCATTGTGCCAAATTGAAACAGCTCTGAGAGGCAATGCAACCCCAAAGACCCATGTTGAGACAGCTGAGACCTTCACTGGAATATGCCTCACAGCTCAACCTCTCACTTCGCTCAATCTCACTTCCTTTTCCTCCTTTTCACAAATACTGAGCCTGAAAATGCTGCCTAGTAAATTTCATGCACACTAATCTCTCTTTCATCATTTTCACAGCTAATCTGTAAACCAGATTAACTAACCAAGGGCTAGTATCTCAGTCACCTCACTCTGCCTCCTGGCATGAATACCCAAGAAGGCAAGATGGTATTCCTAAATTTTTGTAAGATTTTTATCATCCTGGATCTCATCTTGTCTTGAGAAAGAAAGGACTCAGAGGTTATCTAATCTACTCCCCTCATTTTATAGAGGGGCCAAGAGAAATAAATTGACTAACCCCATAATAACAGAATGTCATGTGAATCCTGCTCATCTTTTCTTTCCCCAAGTCTAACAGATGCAGACTAAAGAGGCTTCAACTGCAATTTTAACCTATTCTTTGACTGTAGGCTACATTCCTTACACCAGCCTGAAACTCAGAAGTAGCTGCCTTTGTCCTTGCTTTGTTGTACTGTATGCTTATCTGTAGCATACTGTATGACCTTCAATAAATGGTAGATAACTGAAGTTTATGCACTAATATTCATAAATGACAATGAACAGGGTAATTTGCTTTTTAAGCAAAGTCTTAGAATAAATTTCATCAAATGGGATATACATATATATTAATAATATATGTAGTCTTTTTAAATACATTTAGGTAGGATGGACTCTCTTTGCTAAAAGAATTTTTAATGGACAACATGCAAAATTACAAAAAAAAACTATACTACAATAATAGGAGAATTCAAAATAGCTCAAATTACAGTGTCCACAGGAAGATTAACTAAAAAAACCCTACTCTTTGATTCTGAGTATTCAGAACAATGCAGCTGAATTTTGCATAAATGTAAAAATCACTTTATTGTCCATTTTCTAGTAAAAATGTTTAAGTACAATTTATCAAAACTTGCTACAATATAGAAAAATATAAGGATGAGTAATTAGTGTCCAGTTGTTATAGAGACCCTATTAAAGAACTACTTATGATGGCAGAGCTAATATGGATATTAATGTCTTAAGTCCTTCAGAGAATGTTAGATATAAAAGGAACTTTAGTAAAAGATTCTCCATGCAAACTTACCTGTACAAGAATCTTTGCTCAAAGCAAAATTCATTTATGCTAATAAGTGGAACTAGTCAACGTAGCAAACCAGGGCACACTAGATATAGCAAAATAGAGTGAAATCCTCAAGAAGAGGTAAAAGAGAAAAAATGAAAATGGGAAATTACTGGTAGGGATTGACATCAGGAGGTAGAATAAGTACTCTAGAAAAAAATTCTAAGAGTCTAATAAAGATGTCAGAAAACAGGATTTTTTAAAGGATATTTATAGAGAAAATCAAAACAAAAGATTCATTACAGTGGCTATGAAGATCCCAGTCATGATGTATGCTTTCATTACTTCTAAGCTGTCAGGAAAAGAAAAGGGGAGTGACTATCAACAATGCCTTGGTTCTCATATTCAAGGGAAAACAAGGTTTTGTTGATTTCCTGAAAGACGTACATTCAAGTATTCAAATTTCTGTTGGATTTGGTCTCTAAGACATATATTCTATCTTCAAACAAATAAATGAATAAAATAACTACAATGAAGCCAATGCCATAATACATATCCTGTAAAATTTACATTGGCCAACATAATAAAAGCTAAGTGAATTTTATTTGTATTTGGACCCAACCTGAAAGAATTAAAATTTATCATTTGCAAATAAGTTTTATCATTTCGTGTGAATTACATTATTTCAAGACAAAGCATTCAGAAATGAATAACCAGGATATGTGTGAATGTACCATTGAAGCAAAAAAAGTTTATAACTTTTTACTTGGTGTGGCCCCTCGGCAATCACGAATAGAGGACATATTCAACATCTGTGTCAAAACAAAATAATCTAAAATTCTTGAACAATATGCTCTGCATTTGGAATTTCATTAAAACATGTAAGAAATCTTCATTTCTAGAATAGCTATATTTTCTTCTCTAACAATTTTTCATTTGAAAATGCATTCAGCAAATGTTTTTAACAAATTTGATTGCTTAGACTGGAAAATTCACCAATTTAGGAAAATTTTTCTCTCTGTGACCCCTATAACCTATGCGATCTTCTCAACCTCATACCTTGAAGGGCTACAAAAAATAAGTCTCATTTCACTAAAAGGCACAAAATGCAAACATTCCTAAAATAAATATGTAAGAGAAATAAGAAATACAAAACAAATAGCATGTTTATTACATGATGAAATATATCCACAATAATTTTGAGGAAGGTCAATACATGTCTCAAATAAGTAATAGGCATAGTTAGGCCCTAAACAGTGTCTTACACAAATAGACATTTCAACTTTGTTTGTTTTACAACAGCTTTTTTGGTTGAAAAAAAAATTGACAACCTACAATTAGGTCATTTGGTTTATATTCGTGATCATTATTTTATCAGTGATAAAAAAATTGGTCTGACATAATCATAGACACTAAAAAAGGATAAGGGTGTATGGATTAAAGTTGTCCTTGGTTAAAGTAAAACAAGTTTTGCACAAATTTTTATTGTAACTTCACTGTGCTTTATAGCATCTGCTCAATTAATTTTTCTGTTTTTCATTCACAGCACATGTCCAAACCAGAAAGGTTGATGTGCAATGAATTTCTAATCAGCAAAGAAGACCTTGGGAAACAAGATATTTCTATAGCAGATTGTCACCTGACCTTATAATCTTCAAGCTTAATACTAATCTATGAAATTGTGATAGATTGACAAAGTGGTCAAAAATTAACAATATATTGTATACTTCCCTACAGGCTGTCCTTGCATATGCAAACATCTCATGAAGCCAAAAAAGACAGATATGTAACAGAAACATGTAATTACGTTGTCCGGCCATTGAAAAGTCGAACAACTTAGGATGGATATAGAGAAATAAGTTACCTAGGAAAGGGTCTTCTCAGGTCCTAGTACCATTGCTTTCCTTTTTGTCCATTAACAGAGAATCATAAACTGAATATAGCCAAGTCCTCCAAGAGGAGGGAAGGAAATGCAAATACTCAACCCGCTCCATACCACTCCAAGCCACAGAAGGTAAATTACGGATGCAAGATGACATACTGATTTAAAGAGTAAAGACACTTAGGGGTGGGGATCAGGGAGAGGAAAGAGGGATGGGAAAAGGCACATAAAATTGACAATGGATGAAAAAGCTAACATCTGAATGACAACAACACATTCAAAACTAAAATTTATGCAAAAGGCTTATTTTACAGTGAGAAAAACACATTTCTGCTTAAAAACATGGTTTTGTTCATGACACCATTTTATTTTGAATCATATTATGATGATATTTCCTGCTTACCCCAGGCAGTATGTAATAATGCTGCCCTAGTGCTTCCACAGTTCTGTTCATGATCCTACTATGTCACTTGTCACCCTGCACTACCCATTTGCCTACCAGGCCCCTCTGCCAGACTGGGAGTTCATTGAGGACAGAGACCAAGTTTTAGTCATACTGTATTTACAGAGTCTGTCAAAAAGTTGTCACTTAGCTATCATGAACTATAACAAATGTTCCACATCAATGCAGGGTTTTGTGGTAGGGTGGCATATGAGAATCCTGTATTTTATGCATGATTGTTCTGTATACATACAATTTCTTTAATAAAGAAAAAAAGCTGTCAAATAATGGACTTTCAGTTAATGTTGTACAAAAGAAGGAATGACTATATGTTTCCTCTAACTATTGTTACAGAAAAGCCAAGCATTTGCCTTGCCATGGACATCTTAGCCACCTTCAATTTTTCTAAAAACTATTTTAAAAGAATAAGTTATTTGATGCCAAGGAATGATGTTTCAAGTTTCACTACAAAGGAACTGTACTACAACACAGTTTTAAAAATCCTTGAATAGCAAATGGAAATGAGGATACCATTGTGATGGTTAGGTTACAAAAGGGCTAGCGGATATTGCTTTGATAAAAATGCTGTATCGCTATATGTTAGAACCAACGAGCTTATGAAATCCTACATACATAAGATTCAAAATTCATCTAACTGTAAATGACAACAGCAACTTTCCCCTATAACTTGATTTAGTTTGACATTATATCCTAAGACCCAAATATACTTTCACATTAACATCTATAGAGGCATTTAGAATGAAATGTTCTTTAAAAACTCAACATTTAAAAAGATAACGATTAGGATTATCATTAACTCAGGATTAACACTAAAGCCATAAAACGCATTTAAGATTCCATGATTTCTATTCTAATGACAGGTAATTCCACTCAACATGCTCAGTAAAATAAGTAAGTGAGTTACATATGCAATGAGAGTCTCTAATTCTAATGTCCCTTATTATCATTTTTCTTTATTTCATTATTTATCATGTTCTCAGAATTTTCCAGCATTTCCTCCTTTTTTCTATTCCATTTTTCCCAAAACCAAAAGAAAAGGTAAAAATGAAACAGCTCATAATTTACAGGAAATTATAATTAGAAATTATTTTCATCTATATCTCTACATTCACTTAATGCCCTATCAAGACAAGTGTATGTTATTATTACAATAACACCACTTGGGGTTCAAAGAGGATAATCTTGGGATACTGTTTCTAGAAATCACATTACATGAATAAAAATTGTTGATTTTAAAATTAAAGAATTCACTTTGAAACAAACAGATGAAAAAGGATGAAGATGGTAATATGTACTCCTGAAGTAGTAGGGTTTCAGATTTAGATTCAAAATAAGTACACAAAACTTTAATTGGCACATATAAAACTTGTCAGACAAATGAATACAACATTGCTACCTTTACCACTGTTAATAAAAGCAAACTAAATGAACATCTTACCAATTTTTCATAATCAGCCTTTCTACATTTAACCATTAAGCCAACATGCTTAGTAATAGGAATTATTTTTATATACCAGGACATTATCTTTAGTGTAATCATTATTTTGTGAATTTCGTGTTTTCAGCAAATTAATAACATGGCTAGCATATAATAATGCATGGGTCTCTACCTTCAAGAAACTTAGAAATCTTCACAATGACTATAAAACAAATAAGAAATGTTTATATTAACATTGTGAATAGAGTTGCAATGAGAACTCAAGAGAGTGAGTGATATGATCAAGAGCTGGAAGTAGAGAAGCTGGTTTTGCTGGGCAAAAAAGGAAAGGATGAGAGGGCAACAGTCCAGGTAAAGAAAACAGCATGAGTACAATAACTGAGGCATGGATGTTTGCAGAGGCTATGTGGAAGAGAGGCTGAAAAAGTGAAGGATTGGAATTACAGACACTGGTTGCACTAGATTTCCAAAATCAAAGAAAACTGTATCAGCCCTCCATTTTTTGGAGGTAGACAAGTCATTTGTACAAAGGAGGTAAAAACAATCCTGACTCATTGGAGGCAAGTATGTATATTGGGTTTCGTTTAATTTGAGATGAGGGAAGGATGAGTTTGCCCTGAATGCATGTAGACATAATTATATTGAAAGAAGTAAAAGCAAGAGAAAGCCCTAAGAATATGAAGGGCTAGGGTGATAACATCAATATGGCAACATAAAATATCCCCTGGAAAAGGCTCCTCTCAGAAACAATTAATAAAAGGACAAATCCCAGTTTCTCATAATACTGGAGGATGATAGAGACTGTAGGATTGTACAAAACCTGAATGGAAGAAAAAGAAAAATACTGTCCAAAATCAGATAGGAAATTTCCTTCCCAGACACACCAGTCTATGTCCCTCCCCATCACTTAGTGTCGTATAGCTTGAGAATCACACAGACATAGCACGGCCCATGTCCCTCCTGCCATGGGTGCAAATTATAGAGCTACACAGGGCAGTGAGTAAGAACCCAACACATGTGCAGGCATGGGGAAAGAGTCCACAGAGACCCAGGGTGGAAGACAAGGAGCTGAGGAGTGTCACATACAGAAAGACCCCCAGGGGAGAAAAAGAGAGAAAGAGAAATAGAGAGCGAGGCAGAGTGCGCAAACAAGCGCAGGCCAAAGACCACATAACAACTGTTGGCAACAGCTGCGTATACTCAGTGCAGTCCCTGTTGGCTAGACCACCTAAAGGCAAAACAGACCTTTCTGGATTGACCAGCTTTTACGGATTGACCTCACCTGGGTTCCCAGAACAAGATTCCCTAATGGGAAGGAACCAGAGGCAAAAAAGCCTCACAGGAAGAAAAATGGAGGGGAGGAGAAGAAACTGAATGGCTGTAAGACAGGACAGGTCTCAAAAATGAAAAGTGAAAGGAAAAGGAGTCACTGAGAGAAGATAATTTAAACAAACCATAAGAGTTCGGGAGAAAATTCCACACAAAAACAAGCAGAACAGATCAAGAGTTCCAGAAAAGGAACAGAGAAAAAGAAGCATAACCCCAGGAGTGAAACAACTGCACAGAAAGTACCATATTAACAACTGTATTTAATATCAATTAATATCAAAAAAAAACAGATGAAGAAGAGCTGAGAAAATCTGAATAAACATGGGCTACTCTAAAGGTCCAGAATGAGTAGGACCAAGTGTCAAAGAAGAAACTTGACAAAAGTTAATCAACAATAAAATCTTAAACAAGAGGGATCAAGTGGCCTTCAGAGTTAAAACCTCAAAATAATCAGATGCCCAGACGTCAGCAAAAAATTAGAAGCCATACTTAGAAACAGGAAGAAATGACTCAGACAAAGGAACGAATTAAAACTTGAAACTAATCAAAGTTTTATTTGGAACTAATCAAACAAGTTCAAACCAATACCCTAAAACAATTCAAGGAGATGAGGAAAATATGGATACAGCACTAAAATATATTAGGAAGATATTGTATGAGCATAAAGAAGAATTTGTAAGTCTAAAAAGAAACATAAGTCATAGGGATGAAAGACACAAAAACAGAGATTAAAAATATACTAGAGGCATACAGCAGCAAATCTGAACAGGCAGGAGAAAGAATCAGTGAACTAAAAGCCAAGATAAACAAAATCACACAGAAAAACAGAGTGAAAAAAAAACAGAAAAAAATAAGTGGTCTCTCAACAGCCTGAAGCATACAAACATACACATCATGAATGTCCAGGAGGGAAAGAGAAGTATAAAGAGGCCTAAAAATATGTACAGAAATAATGGCTGAAAATTCCCATCTCTTATGAAAGACAGAACTATACATGTCTAAGAAGAGTAAATCCTAATAGACCAACTGAGGCACATACTAATCAGGTCAAATACAAAGTTAAAGAGAATCCTGATAGCTCCCCTTTAGTAATTCCTGTACCCCAAGACAGAAGGGTATATATATTCTTCTCAAATGCTCACGGATCATTTTCCAGGCTAGACAATCATTGAATTGATTTGTAAGGATAAGGGGCTCTGGTTAGGCAAAAACATCTTGAAAAAAGATGAAAGAAATTGACGAACTTACACTTCCTGACTTTAAAGCTTCTACAAAGCTGCAATGGTCAAAATAGCATGGTACTGGCATAAAGATAGATATAAAGACTGTTGGAATCAAATATACAGTTCAGAAATAGACCCCTACAGCCAGGTGATTTGTGACAAGCGTGCCAAGTTTATTCAATTGGCAAAGAACATTTCTTCAACAAATTGTGCTAGAAGAACTGGATATCCATAGGTAAAAAAATGAAGGAGGACCCTTATTTCACACCATAAACAAAAGTTAGCTCAAAATGGACCAAAGATCTAAATAATAACCAGGACCACCAAACTCTTAGAAGAATATGTCAGGAATCATCTTCAGGATCTTGTGTTAGGCAATGTTTCCTTAGATTTTATACCCAAAGCACAAGCAACAAAAGAAAATATAGATAAATGAGATCTCATCAAAATTAAAAAGTTTTGTGCAAAGGACTTTATCATGAAAGTGAAAAAGACAGCTACACAATGGGAGAAAATAATTGGAATTCACATATCCAATAAAGGAAATAATATATCCAGAATATACAATGAAATGATACAACTCAACAACAAGAAAAAAAATCCCTATTTAAAAATGGGCAAAAGACTTGAATAGACTTTCCTCCAAAGAGGATACATGAGTGGCTAAAACGCCCGTGAAAAGATGCTCAACATCACTCCCTATTATGGAAATGCAAATCAACCCCACAATGATATACCATCACTAACCCACTAAAATGACTGCTATTAAAAAAACAGAAAGTTATAAGTGTTAGAGAGGATGGAGAGACACAGGAACACATGTTCACTGCTGGTGAGCATGTTAAATGGTTTGCAGCTGCTGTGGAAGACGGTTTGGTAGTTCCTCAGAAATCTAAGTAGAGAATTGCTGAATGATCCAGTAATACCTCTACTAGGGATATACCCAAAAGAATGGGAAGCAGGGATTCAAAAAAATAATTCCATACTGATGTTCATAGTGATATTATTCACAATTGCCAAAAGATGGGAGCGACCCAAGTGACCACAACTGTTGAATAAAAAAAGTGGTATATACATACAATGGATTATTCACCCATAAAAAGAAATGAAGTCCTGATAACATGCAACAACATGGATTAACCATGAAGACATTACATTGAGTGAAATAAGCCAGACACAAAAGGACAAATAGTGTATAATCTCACCGACATGAAATGATTAGAATAAGCAAACTCATAGACTTAGAATTCAGACAATAGGGCTGGGTTGGATGTAGGAAATGGGGAGTTTATGCTTAATTTATACAGAATTCCTATTTAAATTGATAGTAAAGTTCTAGAAATGGACGGTGGTGATGGTAGTACAAAACTGTGAGTGTAATGAACAATTAGATATGAGAATGTGGTTAGAAGGGGAAATTTTACATATATATATTACTAGAACAAAAATTTAAAAACAAAATGTAGGATAGTATAACCAGTGAACCTTATTGTAAATAACGGATTATAGTTAATAGTACAATTATAATTCTCTATCATCATTTTTAACAAAGGTGTCCCACTAATGTAAAGTGTTAACAACAGGGTAGGGGAGATACCGATGGGAATGCTGCATTTTTTTACATGATTTTTCTTTTAAAAAGTTTTCCAATTAAAATAGAATGTGAAGGGAAAAAACAAAGCAAAACACAAAACAGTATGGAAATAGAGGAGGAAGAACAACCTTGAGAGAGCAGAATTACAAAGGAAGCTGGAGGAAAATTTAGAGATGGGCTGGCACAGTAATTCCAAGAAGTTAGAAGAAACATCAAAAATGGCATGTCAATAACAAAAGGATAATAAAAGAAAGCCATGAGGTAGAAAGGTATCTGAGAGATAGAAGAAAAAAACAAATTTAAGTTAATATACTGACAACAAAGACAATACCTGAAACGACCTTATTTCATTAATTCCTTCTATCTTGAATTTTTCTCACTGATAAAAACATTGAATGTCCTGCTTTCTTTGTTTGCATTTTGCTGTATCCATCCTAACTTTTAACCTGATAGTTACATCTCAATATCACATGGATTTTGTCCCACTTTACAAGATTAAAGAAATTGGTAATATCTGCATCTAAAGAAGCTAATTACACATTATAATTTCAAAAAGGATTATAAAACTATATTGAAAAATCATGTTTAACAATATTTTTAATATAGTTTTAAAATATATTTACATATTACAAATGCATTTAAAAAATGTAAAAGAATATGTATAAGCTTAAAAATAATGTTCACTTCTATGAATTGGGTCCAGGTATAATTTTAAATTTCTTTTCATTTTTTTCTATCTATATTTTCTCATTTTTCCTGAAATAAAATCATTGCACTTGTGTAAAAAAATAAATGTTCAAAACTGAAGGACACTGTGAAAATAATAAAAACCAGAATAATGGTCAGGAGGTGGAAAATGAAAGGAATGGCAAAGGTGTAAGATTTATAATCAGCAGGGCTTTAAAAGCAACTCAATTTGAGAGATAAGGCAAGATTTTTTTTAAATGAATCCAAATGTCAACTTTACATAACATCACATATGATAAAGCCATGGATCAAGATGGAAATCAGGAAGAGAAGTGAAGGTTTGGCATGAGGAATTCAAATAAGGAATTCTTTTTAGGTCCATTTTAATTTGGGAAGCCTCCAGAAAGTCCAGGTGTAGATTCTTGGAGACAATTAAAAACTGACCTAAGGTTTATAAGACTGAAAAGAGTCTGGGAACACCAAACAGTTAGAGGGTAAAATGGAGAGTCAATGAGAGAAAGAGTAATTTTTTAAAGATTCAGGAAAGAATTGCAGTAGATAGTTTCATGGACACTTATTTCTCTAATCCAAGTATGAATATCCCTTTGAAATGTTTGCTCCTCCCAAGGCTTTTTCACATTGAATCTGGGCTACCCTTATTACTTACTCTGATCAACAGAATGTGGCAGGAGGTGTTACTGTGCGAATTATGAAGTCTACACTTCAAGAGACTTTGATGTTTCCATCTTCATGCACTTGGAACACTGATCATCACGCCACGAAAGAACAGCCATTGCAGCTGTCTCAGCTGAGCCCACCTTTAATCAACCTGTCAGCTAAATGCAACCACATGAGTGACTCAGGCTAAATGAGCGAAAGAACAGCCTAGTCAACCCACAGAATCATGAGCAATAATATATATATATATAATATATATACTGTTTAAAGACCCTGCATTTTTGCATGATATGTTACACAGAAATAAATAGCTAAAACAAGAAACAAGTATTCTGGAAAAAGCAAAGGGAGAAGATAGTTTCTAAAAAGAGAAGCTAGAATTAAAAAAAAAAAATCAGAGGCTTCATATAGGCTGAGGGTTGAGAAGAAGTCATTGAAGCTAGTAATGAGTAGAATTCATCTCAGACACATAAGAGTTCAATTTCAGTAAGATGATGAGTGTGGAAGACATATTTAAAATGTTGAAAGCAAAAAAAAAAAAAAAAATTGCCAACTGAGAATTCTATACACAGCAAAAATGTCTTCCAAAAATAAAGGAGGGATTAAGACATTACTAGATAAACAAAACCTGAGGGACTTCATCACCATAGACCGTCCCCACAAAAAAAAAAAAAAAAAAAAACAATGAAGGGATTGAAAACAGATTGAAAGGAAAGGCTACTAGACAACTGACTGAAGCACATGAAGAAATAAGATCTTTGGTAAAGATAATGAAATGGGTAAATATAAATGCCAGTACTATTGTAATTTTGATTTGTAACTCCACTTTTACTTCCAATAGGAACTAAAAGGCAAATGCATAAAATGTAACGATAAATCAATGGTTTTTGGACTGATGATGTACAAATACGTAACTTGTGATAAGAACTACATATAGGTGGATGGAGGGTAGAGGAACATAGTTTACATATGCTATTGAAGTTAAGTTGGTATCAAAGCAGATGAGACTGTTATAAATTTAGGATGTTAAATTCAAGCTCCATGGTAACCACAGAGAAAAAAATACCAGAGAACATGCAAACTCACAGAGAAAGGAAGTAGATACAGGATACCAGGGGAGGGGGACAGGGACAATGGGGAGTCAATGCACAATGATTGTAGAGTTTCTATGTGGGGTGAAGGGAAAGTTCTCGTAATGGATAGTGATGAGAGTACTTGAACATTGTGAATGACATAAATCCAGCTGAATCGTATGCTTAAGAAGGGTTGGCATGGGAAGGTTTATATTATATATATGTTTCTACAATTAAAAGAAAGAGTGAAAAACAAAATAGATAATGACAATTAAATGCAATACACGATACTGAAGGAGATCCATGAATGGAAGCAAGAAGGTACAAAAGTACATTATTGAGATATAAGAAAATTGGAATGGAGAATGAATGCTTTATGTCAATGTCACATGTTGAACTTAATAAATGCACTTACTATGATTACATAGGCCAATATTCTTGCTCATAAAAAATGTTCAAGGAAGAATGTGTTCAACAATTATGGTTTGGGTAACATACTCTTAAATGTTCAGAAGATAGCCACATAGCTAAAAAAGAATGATATTGCAAAGGAAGAAATATGTTAATATTGGTAGATCTGGGGGTTGAGAGTAGGTTGGAATTCTCTGTATGGGGTTCGTATTATTTCCACAACTGTCCTTTATGTTTGATATTACTTCAAAACTTAAATGTTAAAAAAAATGAAGAAAGGCTAACTGAATGAAATCTTTTGGCCACTGCTATTTAAGAATAGGAGGGAGAGGTTGAGTAAAAGGACTATTAGGGGATAAGAAAATATTTCTTAAAAAGTAGAGAAAATTGATATATCAAAAACCCAGACCAGGTGAGAAGTAACAGGGAAAGATACATCAGCTTACTAGGGAAAAATAAAAAATCAGACCCAGGTAAGTTGAAGGAGCTGGGATAAGAGAGAAACACAAAGGTAATGATAGGTGAACATACATTTTTGTAGACCATGCAGTTTTTTACTTCTCCAGGTTCTTGATAAAAGAAGGAAGCAAGGTCATCCACTAAGAATAGAGGAACAGGAGATAGTTTAAGAACTTGAGAAAAAAATTTTAATTTTTAAATAACTATAGGGAATGAGTTAAGAAATCAATTAGACATGAGAACTATTATTTCAAGCAACATGGTGAACGTCTAGAATGATAAGAGTTCTCAGGCAAAAGAATTACCATTTTGTCATTTAAATAAATAAGGCATAGTATTTGTGGTAGATTGAATTATGTACCCCCATTTAGATATGCTAATTTTAATCTGCATTCCCATGCGTGTGAACTTATTATAAACAGGATACTTGAAGATGTTATATACAGTTAAGGTGTGGTGACCCAAACCAGATTGAGCCTCAGTCTGGATTACTAGAGGTCTTAAAAAGAGTGGCTAGGAGAGAAACAAGTGACTAGCACCATGTGATACGAGACAGGGATTCAAACCAAGGGACCCAAGGATTGTGGCTAGCCAGAACCAGAAGACTGCTACAGTCTTTAGGGAGACAGCAAGCTTTGCCTTTTAAACCATGAGACAATAAATTCCTGTTATTTAAGCCAACCCATTGTGTGGTATTTTTGGTAGCAGCATAGGCAAGATAAAACAGTAGTTTTCAATGTCATGTACTAATCTATCCAGTAATGAGATGTTAAAGAAGGACACACTTGCGGGGTACAAGGGTAGTTGAGTGGTAGACTTCTCGTCTACCATGTGGAAGACCTAGGTTTGATTCCTGGCCCACGCACTTCACAAAAAAACAAACAAGCAAAACAAACGAAAAAATTCAACAAATGGTGCTGCAATAATGGGATGCTCACATGGAAAAATAATGAAATGTGACCCCACCATACAGCATACAAAACCAAACAAAACACACTTTGTTTCCTTCTTGAGTCAGAATTATAATTTTAATCCACTGGTTTCTTCCTGTGGGTGTCAAATGTAAAGTACCCACCAAAGAAGATCTATGGAACAAATAAGGATCTAAAAAGATGCTCAACATCATTAATCATAGGAAAATGCAAATTAAAACCATAATGAGATACCATTACACACCTATGAGAATGTGTGAAAACTGACAAAACCAACTGCTAATGAGGATGTGGAGTGACTAGAAGTCTCATGCATTACTAGTGGGAATGCAAAAATGGCACAGCAACTTTGGAAAATAGTTTGGCAGTTTCTTATAAAAGTAAACATATAATTAAACATATATACCATATAAACCACTTACCCCATTCCTAGATATATAATTCAAGAGAAATTAACACTTTATGTTCATGCAACATTCTGTGCACAAATATTTTAATCGTCAAAACCTAGAAATGCCCTTCAGCAGGGGAATGAACAAACTGTGGGACATCCATATAAAGGACTCTATTCAGCAATAAAAAGAAGCAAATTACTGATACATGCACAATATGGATGAATCTCAACTGCATTAAACTAAAAATAAATCAAACTCAAAAGGATGTATACCATATGATTCCTTTTATATGACATTTTTGATCACTGGTCTTATAGGGGTGGGTAAAGGAAAAGGGTTTACTATAAAGTAGCACAGGAAAATTTTGAGGTGATGGAATTATTCTATAATTTAATTGTAGTGGTGGTTACACAACTGAATACATTTGTCATAACTCATAATACCTGCACTCTAAAAAAGGACTAATTTCAACTTAATCATGTAAACTATCCTCCAGTAAATCTAACTATAAAAAAATGCCTTTTAAAAATGAAATGACACTGCAAAAACTGATTTCTCCTCCTACTGTTTGTCAAAAAACAACAGGCCCACTACACATTTACAGTGCTAGTACCTCATGTATTTCTGAATTTGAACTATTACTTCAAATGCCATTGGACATATATCAATAAACCATGTAATTAAAACTTTTCAAAATCCTAAATGAAATAAAGATTCTAAATAACCAAATAACTCATCTATAGAAAGCTATGATCTAGATCTGTTTGAGTAATAATGAAATATGCTTTTGTACATCAGAGTCTGCAAAGAAGCTCTAGATAAAATTTAATCCCCAGAACAACAAAATATCTGAAACTAAAGAGACTATTTTTTATTCCAAAAAAGAACAGCTTTAAAAGAGAATTTTTATGAAGAATCCTATATCTTAAAACAGGGGAAGCAAATTTGGGGATGAGATTAATGAGATTTTTAAATAATAACAGAATATAACAACCCAAATTATAGCTACAATTTTTCAACTGTGAAAAATATTCAACACTGTGAATAGTTAATAAATATACCCCTTTTTTCTGGCTCAAAGCTTAGTGCCATGGTTGTTCCCTAAAAACTTTCCTCACTTTCCTAATTACTCTCATCCACTTCTCCATTTGTTAACTTGGTACATCTCTTTCCTTTGTTCCCAAGCCCTGTGGCTCTCTCAACACTAAAGAATGTGCCATTAAATAGAACAAAAATGTCCATTCTCAATGGACATTTTCAACTCTATTCTAAATGCATAACAAAAAAATAGCTTAAAAATAAAAATTTAGCAAATGGGGTTTGGGTTGTGATTTTCTGAGCTATGCCACCTTCTGAACTAAACTCGGTTAACAGCATGGCCTCTGGGTTTGAATTCCTTCTCTAACCACTTTATAGTCACAGCTTCTGAGTCAAAGTTTCCACAACTGAACTTGATAGTTTACTGGTACCTACCCCACAAGAACTGTTGTTGAAAGGTTTAGAAGATAATTCATGTAAAGCACACTACTACTAAGTACAACCTCAAAAATATTTATGGTGATGGTAACGATGTGGACATGTACGCAGGTTTTCTGGACATATATGAGATGTATAGGTTGAAAATGCACACATGTATGGTACATGCACTAGAACGATCTGTACACATTTAAGATATACACACTGAAAATGTGTGCATAAATCAGTCGACAGGCTTAGAGTAGCCTAATTTTGCCAAGATGTTTTAATTTTTTTTTGGGGGGGGAAGGGGGTGGTGCATGGTCCAGGAATTGAACCCAGGTCTCCCTCATGGAAGGCAAGCATTTTACCACAGATGCTTTAATTTTAATTTAATATTATAATATATTAGCATAGACATTTTGACTGTAATACAATATAAGTACTCCTAAAAATTTTCATATTCATAAAATCACACACTAAAAAATCATAGGGCATATGAGGAAAATAGGGTTGAGAAAGACCTGCAAAATTCTTGCAACTCTCTAGATTAGAATTATTTTCCAACTAGTTTAGCTGTTTATATAATTTTTGAAACTTAAACATCTTGTGTATGTGCATATGTTTATATGTCTTTGTGAGGGTATACAAATGTTGGGATTTTCTATACCTAGATGATATATGCTTAAACATACATGTATCATACCTCCTGGATATGTAATTCTTCCCATTAATATGCTACTTTATGTATTATGTAAGCATGTATGAATGAATGTACACACACATACATCCATACATCCCTACAGACATACGCTGGTTATTCTCCATATGCCAACCTGCCTCCCCTTCCAATCCATTCTATTCTCTGTCCTGCACTCTGTCTATTTACTGTGTCCCAGTAAGCTGACTCCTTAGATTTCAATTCAGGGACTCACTGATGATTTGAAGCTGTATGTACTCCAGAAAAATCAGGTTCTTTTAATCCACTCCTGTGCATATGGACCTATTGTAGGTGGAACCTTCTGATTACGTTATTTCAATTGAATTGTGACTCACCTCATTCAAGATGGGTCTTAATCCTCTTTTTGGAGTCCTTTATTAGAGAATAAAAAACAGAAAAAAAGTCCCAGGGAACTTTGAGAGAAGGACACACAGAAGCTAAAAGAGAAGTTAAGATAGAGAAACACGCAGAAACTCAGAGAGGAAGCCATTAACATCAGGAGCTGGAAATAACAAAGCCTGACAGAGAAGGGAGAGACCAGCAGATGCGCCATGTACCTTCCCATATGAAGAAGTGTCCCAATGCCAGCAGCCTGTTGCCAGACTCTGGGTATCGTCCTGTTAAATGCCTTGTGTGGACATTTTCAAAGCTTAAGAACTGTAAGCCTGTAATTTTATTATAATTTATTAAATAATAAATCCCATTGCAAAAGCCAACCCATTTCTGATATATTGCATTTCATCAGCTTCAGCAAGCTAAAACAGACTCTCTTACTGATGGACTTCCAGTTAGATTTCAATAAGAGATTAATGAGTAAAGAAAGGTTTGGGTGTTTCTTTCCTACTTCAACTGTGCTGCAATTTTTGACAATGGCTTTGTCCCTCCACAATCAAACCTTCTGCTCGGTGGCCTCATATTCAAAGTTCTAGTACACATTGGACTTTGGTAACCCTATTTCCTCCCCTATCCCTTTGGTCCTAGTGATAGCAATAATTCCCATTATGGCTAGTCTCTGAGAAACTGGGAAACTAACCATTCCTAGTATGCTCCCTTAATCCTACCCATGTTTCTATTAGTAGTTATTTTACTTAAAAAAAAATCTTCATTTGAGTCACCTGATTTAAATTTTATTTCCTACCTGGACCTCACAATAACAAAGAAGCACATGTATGCACACATACGCACATATGTACACATGCACAAAGATGCATGACCCATACATAAGTAATATATATATAAAAGATACTTAAATGTACAGACATGAAAACTGTCATTAAATCTCAAAATTAACCTCCTATAAATGGATACAATTACTAATTGCTTCATTAGGTACAAAATCCTATGGATCCCAAACCAATGTTCCCTGCAATTTTCAATTTCTGTGACTTTAAAAATAGTATATGCTCTATTTGTTCATGCAAAAAAAAAGTCCCTGCAAAAGAAAAAACGTATATGTGTGTGTACGTGATAGAAAATATTGCAAAGAAAAACTCACCAACACTAACTTTATAATATTTTATGAATATCTTAACGTAAACCTGTAATCATGGTCTTTACAACTAAGAAGATATAACAATCATAAATATTTATGCTCCCAATTAAGGTGCTCCAACGTACATGAGACAAGACATTGGCAAAACTGAAGGGAACGATAGATGTTTCAACAACAATAGTAGGAGACTTCAATACACCACTCTCCCTGTATAGACAAAACAACTCGACAGAAGATCAACAAGCAAACAGAGAACTTAAATAACTTGATAAACGAATTAGACCTAACAAATATATATAGATCATTGCACCCCAAAGCACAAGGTTATACATTCTTCTCTAGTGCTCCATGCTGGGGCACAAAACAGGTATTTATAAATTTTAAAACATTGAAATTATTCAAAGCACTTTTCTTTATCATAATGGGATGAGCTGGATCTCAATAACCACCAAAGAATGAGAACATTAACAAATATATAGAGATTAAATAACACACTCTTAAACAGCCAGTGGGTCAAAGAAGACGTTGCTAGAGAAATCAGCAGCTATCAGGAGATGAATGACAATGAGAATACAACTTATTAGAACTTATCGTATACAGCAAAGGCTGTGTGGAGAGGGAAATTTATAGCTCTAAATGCCTATATTAAAAAACAAGAAAGAGCAAAAATCGAGGACTTCACAGCAAACCTGGAGGAACTTGAGAAAGAACAGAAAGCAAACCCCAAAGAAAATAGAAGAGAAACAACAAAGATTAAAGAAGAGATAAATGAAAGGGAAAACAAAAGAACAACAAAAAGAATCAATAAAACCAAAAGTTGGTTCTTTGAGAATATCAATAAAATTGATGGGCCACTAGCAAGACTGACAAAGAAAAAAGAGAGACATGCAAATTAAAAAAATCAGAAATGAGAAGTGGTGTGTTACCACAAACACTGAAGAAATAAAAGAAATCATGAGGATACTATGAACCACTATATGCCAATAAACTAGACAACTTAGATGAAATGGACAAATTCCTGAAGACACACAAACAAGCTACACTGACTCAGGAAGAAACTGAAGATCTCAACAAACCAATCATAAGTAAACAGATTCAACCAGTCATCAAAAATATTCCTACAAAGAAAACCCCAGGGCCAGGTGGCTTCAGAGGGGAATTTTATCAAACATTCTAGAAATAACTAACACCAATCCCGCCCAAACTTTTACAAAAAATTGAGGAAAAACGAACTCTACCTAACTCATTTTATGAAGCTAATTTCATTTTAATAACAAAACTGGGTAAAGATGCTATAAGAAAGGAAAACTACAGGCCAATTTCCCTAATGAGCATACACGCAAGACTTCTTAATAAAACATTAGCAAGTAGAATCCAACAACACATTAAAAGAATTATGCACCATGACCAAGTGGGGTTTATGGCAGGAATGCAAGGATGGTTCAATGCAAAAAAATCAATTGCTGTAATACAGCACATTAACAAATCCAAAAGGAAAAATCACATGAGCATCTCGATTGATGCTGAAAAAGCATTCGATAAAATTCAGCATCCTTTTCTGATGAAAACACTCCAAAAGATAGGAATCAAAGGTAACTACCTCAATATGATAAAAGGAATATATGAAAAACCAAAAGACAGCATTGTACTCAATGGAGAGAGACTGAAAGCCTTCCCCATAAGATCAGGTCCAAGACTATGATGCCCACTGTCACCACTATTACTCAACATTGTGATAGAAGTTCTAGCTAGAGTAATCAGGCAGGGCAAAGAAATAAAAGCCATCCAAATTGGAAAGGAAGAAGTAAAACTCTCATTATTTGCAGATGATACGATACTATACTTGGAAGATCCTGAGAAGTCTACAGCAAAGTTATGTGAACTAATAAACAAATTCACCAAGGTGGAGGGATATAAAATTAATATGCAAAAATCAGTAACATTTCTATACACAAGCAATTACTTAGCTGAGGAGTCAGTTAAGGAAAAAATTCCTTTCAAAAGAATCAAATACTTAGGAATGAACTTAACTAGGGATGTAAAGGATTTGTACACAGAAAACTACATAATATTGCTAAAAGAAATCAAAGGAGATCTAAATAGGTGGAAAGATATCCCAGCTCATGGATAGAAGGCTAAATATAGTTAAGATGTCAATTCTCCCCAAATTGACCTTCAGATTCAACACAGTACCAATCAAAATTGCAACAACCTACTTTGAAGATATGGAAAAGCTAATGACCAAATTTATCTGGAAACAAAAGAGACCCCAAATAGCTAAAAAAAAAAATCCTAAAAAAGAAGAACAAAGAGGGAGTATTAGCACTCTCTAACATTAAAACCTATTATAAAGCCACAGTGATCAAAACAGCATGGTACTAGCACAAAGACAGAAGCAGTGATCAATGGAATCGAATCGAGAGTATAGAAATAGACCACCAAATCTATGGTCAACTATTTTTGACAAGGCCCCCACAAATCCTCTGAACTGGGACAAAATAGTCTTTTCAATAATTGGGCATGGAAGAACTGGGTATCAATAGCCAAGAGAAGGAAACAGGACCCCTATCTAACAACCTACACAAAAATTAACTCCAAGTGGATCAAACACCTAAATATAAGAACTAGTACCATAAAGCTTCTAGAAGAAAATGTAGGGAAACACCTTCAAGACCTAGTAATAGGAGGTAGCTTCCTAAACTTTACACCCAAAGCATAAGGAACAAACGAAAAAATAGAGAAATTGGTACTCCCCAAAATCAAATGCTTCTGCACTTCAAAAGACTTTGTCAAAAAAATGACGAGGCAGCCAACTCAAGGAAAAAATATTTGGAAATCACATATCAGATAAAGGTTTGGTTTCCTGTATATACAAAGAAATCACACAACTCAACAACAAAAGAACAATCCAATTATAAAATAGGCTAAAGATATGAATAGGCATTTTTCTGAAGAGCAAATATAGATGGCTCAAAAGCACATGAAGAGGGCGGCTGCCGTGGCTCAGCAGGCAGAGCTCCGACCTGCCGTGCTGGAGGTCTGGAGTTCAATCCCTGGTGCCTCCTGCCCATATGCAAATTTAAAAAAAAAAAAAAAGCACATGAAGAGATGCTCATTTTCACTGGATATAAGGGAAATGCAGATCAAGACCACAATGAGATACCACTTCAAACCTGTAAGAATAGCTACTATTAAACATTAGGAAACTAAATTTGGAGAGGATGTGGAGAAACTGGTACACTTATGCACTGCTGGTGGGAATGTACAATGGGGCAGCCAGTATGGAAGACTGCTTGGCAGTTCCCTAGGAAACTAAATATCGAGTCACCTTATGACTCAGCAATAGCACTACTTGTGATATATCCAGAAGAGCTGAAAGTAACGAACAAACAGACATTTGCACACTGATGTTCACAGCAGCATTATTCACAGTTACCACAAGATGGAAACACACCAAATGCCCATTAACTGATGAGTGGATCAACAAAATGTGGTATATACATACGATGGAATATTATGCAGCAGTAAGACAAAATGACATCGTGAAACACATGACAAGACGGATGAGTCTTGAGGACATAATGCTGAGCGAAATTAGCCAGACACAAAAGGACAGATACTGTATGATTCCAATTTTATGACTAGCATAAACATATAATCAGAGATTTACAATACAGGGGACTTAGAGATACATAGATGCTAGATATGGGTGAACCGTTAGCTAATGAGGTTGAACTGCAATGTAAGGGAATAGATAGGAGCGAAGGTGATTCTCTAGTAGGTATAGAAGTAATATTACCATATTGAAGATGAAAAAGATTGAAAGGGGTTGTATAGACCTACGTGTCCCACTGACTCACACTGGAAATATGAATGAGTTCTTGTAAGAATTACTTCAAAGATAGGATTCTTGTATAAACAATGTTTAAATCCAGGGTACAGGGGGAAAGCTGCTATTGCATGCTATGAGCGACGTTCAAAAGGAAACCATCAGCACTACCACAGCAACAGCAGAGGTAAATAATGGTGTGAGGGACAAGAGTTAAGAGGAGGTTTAGATCGCCTATTTGGTAAGTGTATGTTTAGTAGTTTCTGTCTGTTGGGAACAATGAAATTATCTAAAATTGAGAATGTTGATGGACTGTGGACTTTGGGCCCTCTACATGATGCCCAATGAATGCAGGTGGCTGAAGGATACACTGATGGAGAAGTAGAATGGTGAACGCGGTGTTGTATACTTATGAACAAAGGTTGTGTTGCTACAAAAAGGAACAATGTTATGAGGCATGCAATGATGTGAATGAACATGTGGGACATGTGGCGAGACAAAATAAACCAGAAACAAACAAAAAAAACAATGGTATGGTCACCTTTAGAAAATGCTTATAAGAAAACGGGGGCCTAGATTGTAAGTTTTTAGAGCAGATACATTAAATTTGTAGTGTTGTTTCTTATTTCTGGATTTTGAGAGGCTGTTTTTATATATATAACCTGATATTTAGAGATAAGAATGAAGCAGAACAGGTTGGGATTAAAGTAATTCAACATAGGGTAAGGAAGACAGTGTCTGTATTTTAGAACCACACATACTCTTTGAGACCAATGGAAGAAAGGTTTATTTGATCTGGAACTGAAACTTTCTGTAGTGCATAATCTAATTCAACCTATCTGTAAGCTCATTTGAACAACTAAAACACAGAGAGCACAAAATGAGAAAGAAGTCCTTTAATCCTGTATAGATTATTGTAATGCCTGGAAACATCCTAGAGTATATTAACCAGATAATCAAAAAGTATTGGCAAAGTCCACCGAGGGCGGGGAGAATGACTGTGGAACTATTAAACCTTACCATCAGGGCATCCCGATACTGTGTCAACTTTAGGGATACCCAAATCAATAGGCCATCCCCTTGATCATGAGGCTTACTCTTGTGAAGCTTATGTAGGTAGCACAGAACTTAGACTACCAATAGGCATGCTTAAGAGTTACTTCTGGAGGACCTCTGCTGTTGCTGAGATATGGCCTCAGTCTCTCTAAGCCCAACTCTGCAAGTGAAATCATTGCCCGCCCCCCCCACTTGGGACATGACATCCAGGGATGAAAGTCTCCCTGGCGACATGGGAGATGACTCCCAGGGATGAATCCAGACCTGGCACCATGGGATCAACAATTACATCCTGACCAAATGGGGGTAAAGAAGTGTAATTAATAAAGTATCAGTGGCAGAGAAAGTTCAAACAGAGTCAAGAGGCAACTCTGGAGGATACTCTTATGCAAGCTTCAGGTAGACCTTGCTACCTATCATAACCTGCCACCCCCAACGAGGACCATTCCAGCCACTCCTAAAGAACACCGAGGGCAATATATAAGATTCCACAAGGGTTCCAGTTACTAGAGTAGCTTTCCAGAAACCTACAACCTCCAGATGGGTCCTGGCCCCAGATAAGTCCTGAAACCTAGCCCAGCCTCCCCAGAACATCAGATAGTTCCATTTCCCTAGCCCGTATTAGTGTCAGATCCTTCCAATATCAAAAATTTAGAATTGCCATAGCCCAAACAACCCCAGTGAGAGGTATGGAAAGATCAAAGGTGATGGTGGAATTATACATAGAAGATAGGACTTAACAAATGAATATGAATGCTGCATCATTAAATTGATATCTCTTTCAGTCTACAGTATTTTAAAGGAGCTAGAAGAAAAAATTAAAATTGTGAATTGTAACCCATGTCAAAGTCTGAAATACGTTTCACAACTAATTGTGGTGCTGTGCTTGAAAATTTATAGCTTTACTGTATATATGTTATTGTTCACAAAAAAAGAAGGAAAAAAAGTCGATTGTGATGATAAAAAAAGTATTTAAGCCCTCTAGCCTCCTATATTCTGGAGCAGCTAAAAGGAAAAATAAGAGAGGATCATATGGTAGGCCATGACAAACTCTGGGATCTATTCTGTAACCACTTTTTGAAGAGTACTTTGAAAACTTGCTTTTTTATTTCGTTGCTTTGTATAATGTTAATCTATACAATAAAAAAAGTTTAAAAAAAAAAACTGAAGAACACTTTCAATAAACATTATCTAACTGACATTTATAGAACAATCCACTCAACAACATCAGAATACACATTCGTTGCAAGTGCACATGGAACATTAATTCAAGATAGATCATATTCTGGAGCATAAAACAAACCTAAAGAAATTAAAAAGAACAAGAAGTCATACATAGTATGTTCTTCTGTATAAGAAAGAATTAAGTTAGAAATTAATAACGGAAAAGTATCAGGAAAATCTCCAGATATTTACATCAAACAACACATATGTAAAATAGTGAAAAAAAGGAAAGTCTCAAGTGAAGTTAGAAAATGTTATGAAGTGTAAAAATTTCAAAATCTGTGGAATGTAGCTAAATTGTGCTTAGAGAAAAAATTATAGCACTAAGTGCTTATATTAGAAAAAAGAAAGTTCTCCAAGCTTCCATCATAAGAAACTAGAAAAGAAAAAGGAGAAGAAATTAAACCCAAATCGAGAGAAGAAAGGAAATAATAACAGCAAAAATCAATGTATTTGAAAACAGAGTAAGTACCTGAGAAAATCAATTAAAAGTTATATGAAATTGATAAACTTCTAGCCAGGTACCTCTTAAAAAAGAGAGAAAACACAAATTGCCCATATCAGAAACATAATGGGGACAACATTACATGCTCTTAGATACTAGAGCATTAACAGAAAACAAAAAGGAAAAATTATAATCAACTCTTTTCACATAAAATTGAACTTAATTGAAATGGCCGATTATTTGAATGATGCAAACTATCAAAACTCATTCAAGAAGGTAAAATAACCTGAATATAGTTTGTGTGTATGTGTGTATAATATACATAAAGAAATTTAATTCAGAGATAAAACTTAACAACAGGAAACTCCAAGCCCAGGAGATTTCATGGGTGAGTTCTATGAAATATTTAACAATGAAATAATACCAATTTCATTCTCTTCTAGAAAACAAATTAGGGAAAAACATTTCTGAACTCATTTTATGAAGGCAGCAATATCCTGATACAAAAAACAGAAAAAAGACAATACAGAAACACAGATCCAAACTCCTCAATAAAAAGCTAGCAAATTAAACGATGCATAGGAAAAGAATCTCAATCTGATTCACACTTTATATATACTCAAAACAAAAAAGAAAACTATGAACTTTTAAAAGAAATCAGAAGAAAATCTTATGAACTTATGTGAAAAGTTCTTAAGATATAATACCAAAAGAATGCTGCATAAAGAAAATAATGAAAAATTGAACTTCATAAAAAAATGTTTTCACTGCAAAAGACATCACATGGAAATAAAAACACAAACCATAGACTGGGAGAAAAATACTGGCAAATGGCATATTCAACAAAGGACTTGTATCCAACATATACAAATAACTCTTTTAACAATAAGAAAATAAAAAATCCAATTTAAAAATGGGCAAAACATTTGAATAGACATTTAACCAAAGTGGATATAAAAATGATAAATAAGAACATAAAAAGATATTCATTATTACTAGCCATTAGAAAAATGTAAATTAAAACCACAATAATATGCCATTACACACCAATCAGAATAGCTAAATTAAAAAATATATTCATAATACCAAGTTCTGATAAGAATGTGAGAAACTATAATTACCATATATTGTTTATGGGAATATAAAATGTTATACCCACCATGGAAAAAAGTTTGATAATTTTTTTTCATGTATAAAAAGTTGAGCATATGATACCATATGACACAGAAACCCCTAGTTATTTACCAAGGGAAATAAACACTTGCATTTACACAAAAACCCGCAAGTGTTTATAGTCATTTTATTCATAATCCTCAAAAACAGGAAACAACCCAAATGTCCTTCAACTGGCAAATGAATAAACCAAATAGTACATTTATGCCATGCAATAATATTCAACAATAAAAAGGAACTACAGATACATGCAACAACATATATGAATACATATATTTAAAAAACACACACATACATTATGCTGGAGAAAAGAAGCCAGACTCAAAGGACTATATGATTCTATTTATATGACCTTCTGGAAAATGCAAATTGACAGGGACAAAACAGATCTGAAGTTGCCAGAGGCTGGGAAATTTATTGGGTTGAAGAAGCAATCCTAGATCTTGACTGTTTGGGTGGTTATATGCCTCAGAGTACTTATGAAGACCGATAGAACTGTACACAAACAAGATAAAATTTTACTATAGATAACTTTAAAAGTAAATAAATAATATTAATTTGAGATTCAACTTTTAAACTCAATAAAGAAATTAAAACAATCACATTTATCTAAAATTCTAAAATATTCACTTAAGATATGTACTTCATCAATCAATTCATATAGAAATAATGTAAAATATTTAAAAATTAATATTCATATTTACAGAATAGAAGGACTTTCACAGATTTGTAATATTCTTGATGTTTAGCATTCTTGCTTTCAGACTAGAAGCTAATAGTTAGCATTTTTTCTATTTTGTTTTCTTTTTCAGGTATTAAATACAGAAAAAAATATCATAGTTACCCATTTTATGTTTCTTATCTAAGGTGCACCTATTTTTCTACCTTGGCCTTTGTGATCTTAACCTTTCATCTATTATTTGTTACTTTCTATTTTAGTCTAGACTAGATTTTGCTTTTTAAGGACTGATATGTATTGTAACTCAGTAATACTATTTTTGGTTGTCTCTTTACCTCAAATCATATTAACCATTTTATTTATTATCACTATTACCTAATCATCATCAAGCTGCCCCACATTAACAGGGTACAAAATGTCATTTAAATGTCAAATATTAAGTCCAAGCTTTCTGGCCTTCCGTTCACCTTCCAAACAATCTCAAGTTTGACATTAAGCTTTCAATATAAGACAGAGAGGGTTGGATTTGGGGGCAATTTATTTCCCCCAAGTAGTTAATATCAGAAGAACATCCTTCCTCTTGAATTCCAAATATTTGAAGGGGAAAAAGAATTAGAATTATTCAGCCAAAGGAAGAGAAAGCATTTAGATAATTTAATTTATTTCTGTGGTTCGGCTATTGCTGAGGGTTTTAAATTGCTTAAGAGAGAAATTTTCCTTTAGCAAGTGCTGAAAAAATTCACCACTTATATATATATATTTTAATTTTATTTATTAATTTTTTCGCATGGGCAAGCACTGGGAATTGAACCCAGGTCACTGGCATGGCAGGCAAGAACTCTGCTTGCTGAGCCACAGTGGCCTGCCTTTTTTTTTTTTTCCCCCCACTTACACATTTTTGAATGAATGAAAAGTTGAATAAATGAAGGAGATCTTGCAGTACAGGATAAATGTTCATCTGTTTGGGATCATGAATTTTGCACAAAATTGTTATGAATGGCAATTCAGAAAAAAAAATGTTCAACCGTTAAAAAATAAGAGGTAAATGCTGCTTCATCTGTTTGAAAAAAACTTATTTCTCTTCAACACAATATATTTCATTAAATTTAAAGTCTTACAAATAAACAACAAAATCAATGTTATGACGAATTTGAGTTTTACTGTTTGTTTTCAAGGGGCTATTATAGCTCATTGTAATCAGTCTGGATTAGTAAATACGACTACATATTTTTCCTTCTTAATTACTTGCATTAATTAACCATATAAAAATCCAATCAAATGCTTTAGTGCTTAGCCTGAAACTGCCTTAATTTTAAATATATAATATGAAATACAGATAATATGTACATACACAAACACATATATATTTATAATCAGATGTTTTTTGGTTATCATTAAAGCAGGTGATTATGTGTCATATATGCATGTGAGTATATACAGGTATGCATGTAAGTATATATAAATACATATACATATATAAAAATAAGACAGGCATGTTATATTGACTTTGGTATTTAGTCTTAAAATTGATCTTTTTCTTCAATATTCTGTATTAGTAATAATTGTCAGTCTCATTACAAATCAGAAAAGCACTGTATCAGATATATGTGTCTGTATGTATAAACATAAAATGTTTATGCATTGTCATATGCATAATGTGTGAATATACACTCATTTTAATTCTCATCAAAACATTATTTTATTGCACCTAAGTTATTTACATATTTTAACGCTAAATGTAGGGAACTGAGACTATTCTAGCAATATCAGGGTGAAAAAGCACAGATGCTGGTCTATAAACACTCCATTTCTCCAGTATACTTGGGTAGGGATTCACTGTATTGCCTGATTTTACTTAAGATTCATTTTAAAGGGACTAATGAAGATGATTCAGCTCACTCTTTCACTATATAATTACTGTGTTCATTTTTCCTACTATTGCTGGCCTTAAAAAGATACATTGCCCCTGTCTCTCTAGAGACTATTACCCATTTCATGTTCACCTTTAAATTTTTTTCAAATCTCCATACCTTTATATTAGTGTTTCTTCAAATTGTATTAAGTGGTCAGTTAGGATGGGATGTAAATAGACATACTCACAATGCATACACCAATACTATGACATATATGATAATTCTCTAAGCTGGAATATTGCTATATATATATCAAGATGTCGATCACAATACATTTTACAGAATCCTATGTCTGGTATTTTGAAACTTATAATATTAAGTATCAATCATTCTTTTTTACCTATGTATACAAGCAGAATACAAATGAGAATCACCAAGTCGAAATAAAAATAATAGGTTCTTATTCTTATTGTACATGAGCTGAATGGCTTCTAAAGGAATAATATTTACCTTGCTTTCAGTTTCATCAATATTTTATTTTAGTACCTGAGCTAAAACTTAAAAAAAAATTTTTTTTTTGGCTATTATTTATGCAGGCTAGTGTTAAGAAGCTGTTTACTTTTGTGTATCTGGGATAGAACATTTAAATGAATTGCATCTGTGGCATGGCCCAAATCACCTAGCCAATTCTTTAAACATTTATTGAGTTCCTAGTAAGTACAAGGCACAGAAGGGGGTACAAAACTATGACACACTCCTTGATCTTAGGCTGATTACAAGGACAAAGTGAATACTTAAAAATAAACAAAACAAATATTGGTGAATGGAGTACAAATAATATTATTCAAATCAACATAAATGCATTAAATGCCTAGCTATATCATATTAAACTCCTCTGTATTATTAGTGATGTATTCTCATGCTTACTCTTTAATGTGGCTTTTATAATGGAAATATCACTAAAATAATAGCTATATTTACATAATTGCTTTCTTGGACATTTTTTCAAAGCCTTCTTATATTAATCATAAGATGCAATGCAATAAAAATAGTCATATAAAAGAAATACAAAAGTGGAAAAAATTCTAATCTGGTTAATAAAAAAGTATACACATATAACTAGTTTAATTAATCATTTTTTAAAAAGAGGAAGACAGATAATATTTCACAGTCAGAAAGAAAAGTGCTAAATGACTGAGGATTTATAAATGCCAATATTTCACTGTATTCACTGATATAATATATGCTTAGAACATGATTTTTTATTTTATTTATTTGTAATTTAAACCAACTGAACATAAATATTATCATAGAATGAGTTCTGATGATGCTCTGTAATAAGAAATCCACAGAGAACTGCAGATTAGCATTACCCACCTTTTTTTTATTTTTTCATAACCTCTAATTCTGTTTTTTCCCCATAATAAATAACATCATGATCTGTAACTTTTGGCATTTGGTTTTTTGTCCATTTGAGGATTATTTCCTTAGGACTGACTCTTGATAATAAGATTATTAGGTCAAAGAGTAAATGATTTACACTATCATTTACTGATAAGATAGAGGCCATTTACTGATAAGATAGAGGCCATCCTTTTGTTTTACAAAAAATTTTTGGTAAAATGAAAAAATAAAAAAAAAGAAACCCAATTATGCCCTTATTGGCAAATATGATTATATTGAACTCATATCTTTTACAATTATTGGCTTAAAATATACAGGGTTCCTATCTGGAATGATGGAAATGTTTTGGTAATGGATGTTGATAATGGTAGCATGATATTGTGAACACAATTAAACAGCACTGAAATATATAACTGCATGTGATTAAAAGGTTGAAACATCAGATTGTACAAATGATAACAGAATTTTTAAAATCCATGGAACTACACTACTGAAATGGTGACATCTAAGTTAAACCATGTACTTCAATTATTGACAAAATTATAAAAATGTGCAATCATCAATTGTTTAACAAATGTTCCTCACCAATGCAAGGGGTTAAGTGTTAATAACAGGCTGGCGTATAATCCTGTATATTATGCATGATTATTCTGTTAATCCACAACTTCTCTAATAAAAAAAAAACAACTGTAGTCCTTCACTTGTGAATTGTCAGCTCATGTCCTTTGTCCATTTAAGTCTTGGATTTTTCATATTTTTCTCCTTCTTTGTCTATGACCTCTTTCTATGATAAGCACTACTCCTCATCTGTGGGTTGACTTTTGATTTTGCTCTTTGTTTCTTTTATCATTTAAGAATAGTATATTCTCAGATTCTCAAAATTCTTAACATTATCCTTTTTTCTGTATGTTTCCAGTCTTTGAAATTCAGTCCCAGAAGTTTATAAATATTAAATTATATTTTCTTGCCTTGTGATTTTATTTTTATATGTAATCCTAATCAAATGTGAATACATGAAATTGTGAGATGTGGTGTCCAAATTGTCATAACCAAACTACTTCCCAATTTATCTCACCAGCATTTATTGAGAGAAAATTCCCTTCCCAATTGATTTTGATATGTCCTTTATCATATTTCCCCCACAAATGTTCACATTTGTATGTTTTTAAGTTTAATGAAAAGACATGAGCATAATGAAGTCTATGTAGAATGAACAGAAATAACTACTGCACAATATTTTTTCATTTTTTCAACATTATGACTTGGCTTAAGAATAATTTCAGCTCCCAGACATTCCTTCTATATTTTCAAAAATTCTTAACTAATTTTCCATTTAGTTTTTATATTTTTCAGTTTTAGTACCTAATGGTACTTATGCACATAATTATTTACTTTTGGGAGATATTTTATCCAAGTTTCCCTTATTATTTTAAATTATATTTCTATCTTCTAAATTATTATCAACTTAACTAATAAAGTCATTTTTGTAAACCCATTGAGAATGTTCTCAATTTTGTTTTCCATTTTCTTCTAGATCTGTGCCTCCACTAACTTAAGGATCATAAAAAAGAAATTCAAGATATAAGAAGGATAAGGGGTCCAGACAGCCTCTTAGGAATCTTACACTTCTGGGAAAGTATTCAGCAATCAAGTCAAGCAGAGGAGAGGACAGAACAGTAGTATTAAGATTAGTTACCCTAAGGTCATCTTTTGAAAATTCATGTAAGAGATAGTCACTAGAGTATATACTACAAGAAAAATTAAGTACCATACCTACTTTGTTTTTCATTTTATCCCCAGTAGGTGTTCAATAAATATTTGCTGATTGCATGAAAAAAAAAAACAAGAGGAAAGACAGAGAGAAGAAGAGAGGAAGAATGAGAAAAGGGAGAAGGGAAAGAGAGAGAGGGAGAGGGAGAGCAAGTGATAAAGCAGAGGGGGAGAGGATGTATGAGTGTAAGTGAAAATGTGTGTTAGCTTGCCTAAAGTACCTTCTTTTGGAAGAAAAATTAGAGCAACATACCTTTTCCTGACCTAGAAGGTCTTGAAAGTAGCACTTTTAAAATCACATTTGCTTTTTGCTCCTCGGTAACCTTAAATTCTGCTGATTCCAATACATAACTATGAAAATGCTAAAGTGCCTAAAACCAAATTTTACTGATGGACTCCTGATGAGTAATCCACGTTCTTTCACCCTCATCTTTGGAGTTCCACATAGTTTAGAAGTGCAATTCATCTGCTCCATATGTTGCTGAAATTGCTAAAAATGACTGTCATGTAAAAAATTTCACTGTCATAAGATGACAAAAGTTAAGTTACTTTGCATATATTTCAGATCTAGAAGAATACTATGAATCAGCTCTCCAGATTTCTGCCAAAAGTCAACTCAATGTTAAAATATAATTAGAGTTCAACTTGTATAGACCAAGACATTTTGAGGAAGCAGACAGTAAAGTAAGAGAATAAGGGTTTTGAAGAAGCAGGAAGGAGGTAAGACAAAGAAAGTGTTCTGCCATGGTCTACGTATGATCCTGGTCAAAGATGGTATCTTGCAAATTCTTATTAGTAACTCCTCCAGAAATATTGAATGTGATGCTTAATTACCTTAAGAATTGTTCCTGGGTCCAGTATATAATTCTACATTGCCACATCATCTTATCAAGATGAGAATCATTCAATTTCATCAACCCATACATTTAAACAGATGTTTATTGAATACTTACTAAATGCTAGGAAACACAGTGGCACCAAGCAGGTACCATCCTTGATTCATGGGGTTTATGTGGGAAAGATAGGGAGTAATCAAATAACTACAGAAACAATGAAGAAACGTTCCAGGCATTCATAATCTCAACTGAGGTTATAGAATCAAGAAGGTAATATTATGATCATTTTACGGATGAGGAAAATGAAGCTTGGACAGGCTTACACTAGTAAATGTATAAATACAAACAATGACAAATGCTGTGAAGGAAAATTACAGTTTGGAACACGGGGATTTGATACTGCCTTGGGATCAGGATGTTTCTCTGAAGTAATAATAGTCTCTCGATCAATCTAAAATATGATTGTCTCTCTTGATAAATCTAAAATATGAGAGAGCAAACACAGGTATAAAATATATAATTCTTAAATAGATTAATTTTATCGTTTTCTGTTTTAGAATCACTTTGATCACAGTGACGCAGCACATAAGGGGAAATGCCAAAAAAATTGAGTTCATGCAGAATATCATTTTAGATGTTATTTCTTTTGAATTTTGATGAGTCTGTGAAAATCAATTTTGGAACATCAACTTCTCATAAAGCCATAAAATAGGCATTTCTGCTTTGCTGACTCTTGATCATCAGGATACTTTGAGATGATTAATGTTTAAAGAGGTCATTCCTTATACCTCAAATAACTACCAATCTATACCCTGATAAATGTGATTTCTCTCTTATTTCCGAGGGTAGAATAGATCTACTTTTACGCCAAATTCCTATTTTATTCTCCCTATCTAAATGACAGAGATAAGGTAATGAAGAGTTTTCATAGGTTCAGGATACTCTTGTCTATCCATGTAGATTAGTCTAGATTAGTGGCTCTCAAACTTTAGGGAATGACAGAACCACCTAGAAGGTTTGTTAAAACACAGAGAGCTGGGCCCAATCCCAGTTTCTGATTCTGCAGTCTGGGAAGGGGCCAGTAAATTTGCATTCCTAACAAGTTCCCAGGTGATCTTGATGCTACTGGTTCAGGGACAGCGCCTTCTGAATCACTGGGTCTAAGAGGTGAACCATAGAGAGATCACCAACTAAACGTGGGAAGTACTTAGATTCCCTAAATAATCTCAATTTCAGTGGTCCTTAATTAGTATCATTGATGGTTGCAATGAGAAGCAGCCCACAAAACACAGTATATTTATTACAAAGATTTAATTACAGACACTGTCCTCTTTAAACCCACTTGGAGAGACAACATAGCATAGTGTTTAAGAGCAAGGACTATGAAAGCAAACAGTCTGGGTTGGAATCCCAGCTCTGCCGCTTAATAGCTGTGTGGCGTTGAGCAAGTTATTTAATTTCTTTGTGCCTTAACTTATTTATAAAAATGGGAAAAGAATACTATGCATCTTATGGGTTTTTATGAGAATTAAATAGAATTAAATGAGTAAAGCACTTAGAACAATGGCTGGCCCATAGTATATACAATGTTTATTAAATAAAAACCTGGTGTCCCCACGACTTTCTAGACACCTTCTCTCAGATCTCCGATCTATAGTCGTTGTTCTTCTACAGAGCAGCATCCCCTTTTTTTCCTTTCCACTTTTGCTGTTTACTCAGAACTCAATTTGTAGCCTATATCTATTTTAGAGAATCTTCTGAAAATATTTCAATCTAGTAATTTTACCCTGGTTAAATGTATAACTATGCTTTTTTCTCTTTACTTGTTTCATCATCCCTTCATTTTTAGCCTGTTTCATTTAAACATATCTTTGGCAAGCATGTCTAAATCCTCTGTTGAAATGAAGCGATATATGTATAAATATATCAGCCAATAAACAGTATATCTCTGACTTTTCCTATGTTTGATACTACAAGGATTAAACAATAGAAGCAAACAAATGATTTCAGCTATTTTTTTAGTGCCTTTGACACAATCATGAATTATTATTCTATCCCATGCTTTTACTTCAAAGTATGACTCAAATCCCTTTTAAGAAACCTTTAATAAATTCAACCAAGAGTCATTCTTTTCCCCTTTTTGAAAATTATGTATGCAGTTTTGAACTAATTAGTTTAATCTATAACCCACCCATCGATATAGTGTCTCCCTTGTCTTTTGTCCCAGTTTGTCAGTATATCTGTTTAACTTATCTGGGTCAAACAAAGGAATTTAGTGGATACTAAGGAATTTTGTGCTGTGATGAAAAACAATGACCTATTAACCAGATATCTTGATTTTTTAAGCTCCAGAAAACTTAATGGATAATACACTTTCCAAAGTGTATGTATGTTAATCTTTCCAACCCAGTTGACATCCACTTAGAAGGGTCACATAACCTTCAAATTTAACATGTTCAAAGTTTCCTCCTACTCCTGTTTCCTACCAGATCTATGACACCATCATCTACCTAGTTACTTAAAATATAAACCTGAAAGTAATCCTTAAAACCACTTTCTCAACTATCACATTATTTAGCAACTCTTGGAATTCCTCCCTGAAGTGTTATGGTAACATGTCCTTCTAATATCCTCCAATATACCATAAAATTTCTCTAGTATAGGGCTTATCACCTCAATCCTAATTCTTATTTACTTGTCTGTCTCCCCAGCCAGACTCTAATTTCATCTGGGACCAGAAAAAAAAAAATTGACATAGTCATCATTGTGCCTTAAGTACCTTGGTATAGTTTCTATTATATAACAGGCATCCAATACATATTGTGAAGAGACGGTCAGAATCACGCTTAGGAGCTGAGGATTCCCATTGGAGGAAAATTTGACCTATTTATGAATAGTGATAACTTTCTAGAAACTCTATATTCAAGACTGCAATAGTAGAAGAGTCTTTTAAAAGCTATTTCTAGGAAAGATACAAATAACTATACCGAAGATCTCACAGTTCAGTATTATGGACTTTAAGGGATGAATCTGATGATCTCTTATGGAAGCAATTCCAAGGGCAAAAACAACAAACAAACAAACAAAAAAAACAGTATAGATTCATTTTTTGAAAGAGCATAGCATTACTAGAAAGTTCTGGAAAAATAATACATATAGAGGCCATCATTAGGAAGTATCTCTAATTTTAAGACCATAAAACAGTGAGATCCATGGTTTGAACATGAAGGTTCCTTTGTTACTAAGACACACTCACAAATTAAACTGATCTTTGCTGATCTTGATTCTATTTTCCCATTAATTTATATTGTCACTAATCAAGACTCAAGTATGTCCACATAATTATAGTTTCTCTCTATGCATATTCCTGTGATTAGACCTCATTGTTTTTGTTGTTGTTGTTGTTTAGTTGTAATATATAACAGCTGTTACATAAATAACAGGAGAAGCAAAAAAGTTTCCATTTCTCTGAAGCTTAGACATGCATATGAATGAGGATTTCCATTTTAAAAATCACTTGCAGATATCTATTTAATATCTTTGAACTTTCTCATTTAAATCTTATTATTTCGATGTCATTAAATTCTTAGCATGCACATTTAATCTAAGTGTGGGACACATCTTTTGTGGTGCAATTAAACTGTTCTCTTCAAGGACAATATAACAGAAGGTAGATACTAGTTAATATGATAAAGAAGGATAAATGGTTCTCTTAAAAAATGAAAACAAATCATGTTTGTCCTTGCATTTCATTTTCACTTTTTAATAAGTTAATACAGAACAATAATTTGCATTTAAGGAATATTAAATATTACATAAATGTCAGGGATTGCTTTATTGCTTTAAAGTTAATATCAGGGAGAAATCTTGTCAAGATGTCAAATGAATTTTTTTTTTTTTCTAACATGGGCAGGCACCGGGAATCGAACCCGGGTCCTCGGGCATGGCAGGCAAGCATTCTTACCTGCTGAGCCACCGTGGCCCGCCCTCAAATGAATTTTATGGAACTAATCAAACACAGTTTGCAGTGGTATACAATACAGATAAACTGACAAAAGTGGATCAAAAATACTTTGAACCTAGAAACGTAAAATTTGCTAAGAGCAACATAGCTATAGGAAAAAGTAACTTCAAATATAAAGCAATTAAAGAAGGAAATGAACATATGGAAAATTATAATATAATGGAATGGAAACTGAATACATATTTCTAAAGGGATCTTATTTATAGATTTAAACCATGTTTTACTTCAGAAACATTAAAAGTTAAATTTCTACTTTATTCTGAAAATAGAATATTATCATATTTTATTGTAATTTTTTTCAAATGGTATATAAAACATTTTTTAAATGTCTAGATCTGCTTTAAAATAACATTCAATATTTACTGAATATCAATTATATCCTCAACATTCTGAGAAACAAAAATGAGAAAAATATGTTCTCTATGCCTAAGTCCAATATTGCTCTCAAGGAGCTTATTATCTAATGGGGATATTACACAGACAAAACTGCTAATAATAAAAGACTAAATAAAATGTGTGCTAAAACTACAGTAAAATTCAATTTGAGCCCAGAGGAGGAGACATTTTTTATGGAATATTTTATTAATGTGTATTACAAATACTCTTTCTAATAATGAAAATAGAAACCATCCATCACCATCATCAGCGGTTTCGCACCCCAGGAGTTTATGTGAGCAGGGCTGGGGGTGGGAAAGGGGCATCAGACAGTAGAGGGTTATGTGACTGAAGAGACTAATCCAGCCTGGCAGCAGAGCAGGTACCCTCTGCTCTCTCTCTCATACTTCCATAGGCCTTATCAACTCACCTCCCCCGCTTGCTATCACCTCTCATCTCCCCTACCCATTCTATTGTCCACTTCTGCTTAAACAAATGAAAGTAAAAACATTAATTCTATCTCAGAATTTGTTTCTTGCCTTCTCTCTCTCCCTATCTTAGTACACCAATAACTGAGGTGTTTGGAACACCAAATATGTTCTCATAAGTCCAAGATCTGAAAAGACCTTACAGAAATGATGAATCGGTTAAATTAAATAGTTAAGAACTGATCATTTGCGAAGTAATAACAATAATAATAAAGCATTAGCTACATATTGTGGATCTTGTTCATAAGGACAGACTATGAATGGAAATAATATTTCAACAGTAACCCATTCCATCACAATTTTTTTTTCACTCAGCATATGGAATCCATTATTTAGCTAAATGTTAAACTGTTTAGGTATATAATTAAAATGAGATATTTGTAAAATGTCATAAGTATAATCCACTGGTATTTTGGTAGTTTTTAATGTATTCAATGCTAATTTTATAAAAAATCTGGAATTCTAAAATTACACTCTTCCATTCAGAAAAATTTGAAAAATGCCGATGCAAATCATTTTTCACTAAGTTATATTTCAATATTATGTCTATGGCTATTATTAAAGGACCTTAAAAGCAACAACTTATGAAATCTATCCCTAGATTTTTGCAGAAATGTTGGTGAAGATATTGCTATCTAAAATCCCAAGAGAGAAATCTCCTTTAGGATTTACTGTTAGTAAAACTGTGCTTTAAGTGAATTAATATCATTCCTTCTTTCTAATCATGAAAATCAGTCATCTTTTCTATAACAACTTCCAGGAAGCTTAGAGCTAAAGTTCAAGTTCAACGCAGAAATTACACATAGGCCTTTAGGAGCCTGTATTTTGTGTTTCATTTACTGTTCTTCCACCATAACTTATTTTCCCTGCTATTCATAATTGGTTTCTACTTCTATTTTAGCACTACTTCACTGTAATATAATACGGTTAGAGTTACACAGTTCTATGTAAAACATGGTGAAATGAAAATTAAAATAATTTGAAAAACATTAATGCTTAGAGTTTTTACCACAGATATGTGACAGTTTGACTACTATGAAATTCATTTCTCTCCGTCTTTTTTTTTTTTTTTATGTGCCCATTAATTCCTTAACTTCTTCAAGCAATTAAAAGTCTGGAAAGCCTTCAGTATTTTAGTGAGATGTGTGGTATCACCAACCTCATTTTAGATACAGTTAGTTCACACTGATCACTTGCTTACAGGGCATTTTCCATAGGTAAATCTTAAATCTGGTATTCAAAGATCTCAAAAATCTAACTTTGGACCTAAACTTTTCAGATTACTCATAAATCACAAATCAGATTAAATTATGTTTTAGGCTTTCCCATGTTTTAGATTATCCCTTCATCCCAACCCCAAATAATTTCCTTACCACCTCTGCCTATCCTCAAGATCTACTTCAAGCCCATTCCCTCTCTGAGCTATACCTAGGCCATCTTTTTCTACTTTTGCATTCTAACAGCACATATCACTGTTCTAAAAATTAGTTTTTTTGAATTTTTTAAATCTTTTATAGAAGGATTTTAAAAATAAACTTATTGTATGTAGGCATATTTTAATATAATTGAATGCATCCTATGTAGGAAACATCAAAACTTTTTTGAAAGTTCTATCTCAGTTATACACACAAGCATACATACTAACACTCAATTTCGTGTGTGCTGCACTCAACATGAAATGCATTTTCTTCCTATGTATTGTGAGAAAAAAGTTTTAAAAACATTGCTTTATACTATTCTCCTGAACATGATTTATTGTATTATATATAATTTTAGAAAATTTTGTCACATTACAATTCAATGAAAAAAAATTCAGAAATTACACTTAAGAAAAAAAAAAATCACCCATAAATCCTCCACCCAAAATTGTTGTTGAGCTGGAAGAATTTTGAGGAACTTAATAGAAAAGGCCCAGAGTGCTTTAAAGAAGCTGATGATAAAAATAAAGTTGTTAAAGACCATTCTGGTGAGGCCTTAGAAGGAAATGATGAATGTCTTATTGGAAATTGGAGAAAGGCTGGCAGGCAAGAGATTTGTTTAAGGTCAAGATGATGGCTCTCAGGCTAACTCATTAATCATGAACTCTTTTTTTTTAACTTTAATTTCCACTCAGATTTCTTTCTTGAAACAGCTAAATATGAAGAAACATTAAACATAATAGGGGAAATAAATTTTCACAGCACCATTTAAATGTTAAAGTTGAAATAGATGTTTTTTTAACATATATTTTTACCTACCCTAAACAGTTTATTATAGTCTATGATCTAAACAGTCGTTAAGAACAAATCCTAGCTCTGGCTCTTATCAGCTGTGTTATCTTGGGCACGTCATTTACCATTTTACATAAATTGAATCAGCTTCTTATTTAAAATACTGTATGGAGTTAATAACAATACTTTCCTCAAAGGAATAAGTGCAGGTTAAATAAGATAATGCATTAAAAAAAAAATCCCAGCAAATAACAGGCCCCTAGGGACTGATCTACGAATTTGATCCCTCAACATGTACTTATTGAATACCATACTGACACGCACTGGTCTAGGCTCTGGGGATATAGCTTTACTAATTGTTAAATATAAATATAAAATTATGGCCCCTATGGGACTTATACTTCACCTGGAGGAGACAGTCAGTTAAAAATACATTATATAATGCAATTCCACGTAAAATATAACTATGACAAAGAGAAATTAAGAAGGGGAATAGGGACAAAAAGGGGATAAGGGGCTATTTCACACATGGTAGTCAGAAAAGTCTTCATGAAAAAGTGACACTTGAACAGAAAACTGAACAAAGAACAGGCCATGTGCATGTCCAATGTGTTGGCTAATATAAGGACGATGATGATATTGCTGGGGGATCAATGACCCCTGTTTACAATAATGCCTTTTATCTCCTATATATTTATGCAGGCTTTGGGAAGCAGCATAAAAGAAATTAGCCAGTAGAAGGTGAGACGTGGGTCATTGGGCACCTAACAGCTGTATAATCACAAGAAAGTTAAATAATTTCTCTGATTGCCTAGTTTCCTGGACCTCTCAATGAATATGGACAAAGATATAAAAGATAAGAAAGAAATAACTTTGGCCACTCTGTCCTCCAGTTAGGCAATATGATGATATACTTTTATTTTCATGAATAAGAGCATTAATAAATGGGAAGAGAGAAGAAGAAAGCCACTATAAACAGAAATTATATTGAGACCAAAATAGCACACTTTAAGTAGGCTAAAAATGAGGTCTGGCTGAGTAAAAAAAATAAGGACAATAAATAAATTAATAATGGGGGGATTAAAAAAATTTGGTAGATTACAATACTAGTAATAAGAGGGGAAATAAGGGGTATGGGATGTATAGAGTTTTTCTTTTGCCTTTTTTATTTCTTTTTCTGGAATGATGCAAATGTTCTAAAAATGGTGATGATGATGAATATACAACTATGTGATGAAAAAAGGATATTATATATACAAAAACATTATTTTTGTAACTCACAAAATCCAAAAAAAGGAAAAAAAAAGAAATTTGGCAAGATGGAAACTAGATATTTTAAAGTACATTTTATTATCAAAGACATCAACTTCTTGCACAAATTAAATCAAGAAACAGATTCAAGTTGTAAGAGTACAAACAACTTTTCAAAGGAAGATATATGGCAGATAATACCAGCACTACAAAATCCATATCAATTTGCTCTCCACAAATTATTGGAAATTATTTAACTTTAACTACCTCTTCTTTGTAATTTTCTTCTAAAATACTAGTATGATTCTTTAAATAATGTGTATAAAATATTTACATGAAAATTAGAACATGATTTGCATACTTCAAGCACATGTACTTTAGATTAGATTACTAGAAAGCTGGATAAACTTTAAATTTTTACCTCAAAAAAAATTTTAGAGAACCCCTAATTTTATCCAGCTTTCAGTTTACAGTTATTTTTATAGGTTGTGCTATAAAATGAGAGAAAATCAACTCCACAGTCACATTAGAGGTTAGGGAGACAGATAATAATTGACCATTTAACAATACAGAAAATCTACTCCAACTACCCAGGTTCACTTAATGGAAAATTTCATACAGTGTGAGCTATAGCTTTATTTGAAATTATATAACCCTGTTCAAGGCCAGATCTGCATTGTACGTCCCATTTTAATAGCTCTGGTTTCTCAGTTGAGACCTGGCTAAGGCTGCAAACATTGCAAACATTTGGTCTGCTTGTGAAATGAAGTGTCAATATCTCTGAAAACTCAGTTGTATGACCTATTAACAATGGGTAAAAAGTATTTTCATTGCACTGAATATTATTTTATACCAGAATAAACTAGAATTGAAGTTCATACTTTCAAATGACTGAGTAATTATAAAAAAACTCCTGTCTCTTAAAGTACTGGAAGAGAGGGCAGTGGAGAAGAAAGAGATATAAAGATGACCCCTAGGCTTATGGTTTGAGTGACTGGGTGTTTGGTGGTACCATTCACTTAAAAAAAGAACAACAACTTTTGGAGTTAAAGGTGATAAAATCAGTTTGAGGTGAAAAGTAGGCAGTAGGAAATCTGAGCTTTTGGAAAAGATAAATTTCCATGTCACTGATGGATAAATAGCAAATACGGTCATGGTAATAGGTCATCTTGACTACAGAGAAATGATCTTAAAATTCTGCAAAACAATAGCATTGGTAGGAACAACTGGTAGATGTTTTGTCATTGTTGTTTGCTAGAGAAAAAAATATGAAAACTTATTACAGACTACAGGCAAATTTTTATGGGGTTTCCAGTAATTAAAGTGGAAAAAATCTAATAGAAATATACTATTAAAGAATGAGCCAACCCCATAATATTACAGTATTTCCTTAACTACATAATTAGAACATCTAACAACACACTGTCAAAAATTTCTATTAAGAAGAATGTGAAAGCTTAGCCCTTCAATCTGAAGACTTAGTGATATAATAAAAGTACAAATATAGACATTATTTTTTCTAGGCTAACAAAGGAAAATATAATGATTGTTTTTTAATTTCTAATTAGCTGAATCAGGATTATACACCAACATTCGGAAGAAATAGCACTTGCTTTAAATTGAGACATACATAGAAAAGTAAAATTCAAATCATTAAATATTAACCCCTACCTATTTTTTTTGGCTTTCCTATTACTATACTGTCCTTCAAATTAAATACCTTCCAAAGGAAAGGACTCTTCCAGATGCCAAACCAAGACCTTATTCCTAAAACTAGTAAAACAATAAAAAGCTCACAAGCTAAGCCAGCTCCATCCACTGTTCCACTTTGGTCCAAGCTCCACAGGTTTACACCTTAAAAAACACAAACCTTCCTCATACTATTCCTTACCTTACAAATATCCTAAATCATGAATGCAATAGGATCAATGATAGATCTTAGGGGTAAAAATCATGTAAAACAAATCCGTCACACAACAACTTGGCTCTACATAGGGAAGTTATGATTTACTGCCTTTGAGACAAGTAGCGTAGTCTTAAAAAGCTGCGAAGTCTTATAATACATTGTAAACCTAACACACAATAAAAATTCTAATTTACTCATAACTACTGGACATTTTCTTTAACTTCTATGCCTTAGAATCTTTTACAACAGTGCCTTTCATAAAGTCTAAAACTTATTGAAGAAAAACCTCAAGCCTTTCAAGAAAAGCTGGAAAGGAACGAAAAATAAAGCAGGCTATCTGCATCCTAGCAAATACTCAATAAAAAGTTGACACATCTAAATAAAATCATGGAAATTCTGTTTCATCTGTACCAGCTAAAAAGGTGACACATCTAAATAAAATCATGGAAATTCTGTTTCATCTGTACCGGCACTAGTAATCACAAAATCCTTTCATTTCTGAATGTAAGGCAAGTAATCTACGAACCTTATTTACTGTGGGAAATGTTAATTCACAAGGTGCTTTTTAAAAAGTATAATGTAAACCTACCTTAGCAATAGGATTCAGCAGAACCACACCTGATTTCTTTGTGATGACCTGTTTGGTTGTATAGTGATGATCTATCAGTTGAGGAATGTTTGAAAATCCAGTGCCTTCGAATCGATACAGATTCTAAAAAAGAGAACAATAAAGTTGAATGAATGTGAAGCCTGCATCAGAAAGATTACATTTATCAGTGAGTTAAGTTCCATTTAACAAATTCTAAAACAGATTTGAAATGCATTTTGCTAAAACAATAACCAAAGGAAACAAAGCATGGGTGCATTTAAGTTAAGAAACATATTATGCTTACATAAATATGCACATATAAGCCATTTGATGAAACTTTCAAGATCAAAAATGTCAAAAGTTTGAGAAAATATATGCCATATAACAATAAATATTTTACTAATACCTCCAGTGATCATTTTGTTTTCTTAGTTATCAATATAGCATTAATTGGCTTTTATCTATGGGGGGTTATTCATGCATTACTCATTCATCAAAAACATTCAGGAATTCACACACTTTGTCAAGGAAATAAAATGCATCAGTAACCACACTGCAGATTTCTACACGCTCAAACCTTAGCACTTTTTTATTTCATATCATCAAATAAGTATAGCCTTTTCCCAAACTGTGCAAGACTCCTTTTTTCTGTATTCAGATTTCAAATAAGCATGCAAGTAGGTATCAGATGGATGAACTGACATCCATAAATTTAGCCAAGAAAAAAATACTTTAGCCATAACTTTTCAATCAAAGAAGCACATCAGTACAATGTCATAAAAACTGCCCTCTGATTGTTCACAAAGTTTCACCTGTACAAATACAACAGATAGGGTGTGTTCCTTTCAAAACTGTCAATTTGAGTACTGTATTACTTGAAGATTATTTTCCTAGTTAAAAGCTATAAAAAAGCAAAGCTTTCTTTTCCATAGTATAAAATAAGATTCAATTTACCAGAATTTTATCTATATCCAACTTTTAATATAAATGTATTTTTTCAAGTTTCAATACAAACATCCATTAGCTTTACTGTAGAGTATTCAACCCAAGACAGTTAGTGTTTAAGTCAGTACAGGGCATTTGTTAATAAATTATCTGAAGAACTTCTGTACACAACTGCTACACCTGCTATGATACATGAGCATGGATGCTTAAGAATATTGCACAGTGCAGATGCTGTTTATTACTAGGTATATGCTGAGAAAGCTACTAATCTCCCACTGTCTCAGCTTATTCACTGGTGAAACTGAGATAAATTTGAACCTCTTCACAGAATGGTTGTGAGGCCTAAGTACTGACATGCAAAGCACTTCACCCAGTGTATAGCTCTTGGTACACCCTCAATTATTACCACAAATAACAAACCTTAGATTACAAAATTAATTCAGAATCTGGATATAAGAAAAGAAACATTTTCAGAGAACACTTATTAAGTATAAATTATATTTTCTCAGGTGATAAAGATTATCTCTAAATAACCCAATTACCCCAAAAGGCATTCTTATATGAAATTGATTAAGAAATGAAGAAATTTAAAAGGTTACAGGCGTGTAACATGTAATAACAACAATAATAACAGTACTTCAACCAAACATACTATTTCTTCCTTTATCCTCCTTCTGTGTACTCTTCACACAGTAGCTGGGGGATCATGTTAAAAAAGAAAAAAGATCAGGCCATTACTCTGCTCGCATCCTCATTTCTCAGATAAAAACCAAAGTCCTCGATATGGTTTATAAGATCCTACACCATCTATCCCCAGCATTTCACTTCATCTCTTACCACTCTCCACCCTGGTTTGCTTCCCTACAGCTACCCTCACCTCTTCCTTATTCCACAAACTGCTATATACAGTCCTTCCTCAGGGACTCTGCATTTGTTTCTTGAAATATGTCTTTTGACAGCCATATGGGTAATAATACCCCTATTTCCTTCCAGTCTTTCACCAAATGTTACTTTTTTCAGGTCTACCCTGGCCACCTGACACCATTTTCAGTATCTATTTCCTCCCCCCCCCCCATGAAATTTATCTCCCTTTCCTTATTGAATTTTTCTTCTTAGAACGTCAAACAATCTAACATCATACGTGTTTTACTTATTTATCTTATTTAGTGCCTATATCTCCTTCTACAACGTAAGCCCATGAGATGATAGATTTTATATCTGTTTTGTTCATCCCAGTATCCCCATGGCCTAGACCAGTACATGGCATGTACTGCCTTAATCAATAAACAAGTGTGAATGAATGAAATACAACATATATAAAATGCCAGCGAAGAAGCTAAAGAGACATGTAAGACAATTTAACTTAGAATTGGAGGTTCTCATTCACAGAAACTGAAGAAGTAATGTTTAATCAAAAGCAATGAGATGAAGTTCACAGAGAATGAAATTTCAAATGTCTTCAACACCATTGACTAAAGTGAAATCTAATATACTTCTATAACCAGAGAAATGATGAATAATGAGAATTTTAAGTTTGCTGTGTTAATCTAAAAATATCTATGTTTATATTTTAAAGCTAGTTTTCTGCTATTGTCAGAGTAATTGTGATGGACTAATGCAGTGCTTTCAGCAGCAGTGCTTTCAGTAGCAGTGCTTCCATGGTTAGCCTAAATAAGAAAGTGATGACAAGCAATTATTTTTTTAAAAGCAATCACTCTGACAGCAGTGAATTTCACTGAATTCTAACAATGCAAAACTGATTAACTCATTTCCTTGCAAATGAAGATAAAGCAATGGATCCAAAAATGATCCTATGAATATATGCTGTTAAAGCTCATCTGAAGAGCCTAAAAGGTCAAGAATAGTACATTTACTAAAGCTGTTAAGGACCTTTATCTTGATACACTCAAAATACTCACTATACCACTGACCTCTTATAGATCTCATAACTTTTTTGTAGCTCAGATGACTTGAGGTTGGCCTCAGCTACAATTAGATCTTTTAAATATCTCCAAATAGTTTTAACATTAATATGATAAAGAGAACCAAGACTAACTCTTAAAGAAGAGACTTCTCTTATGAGCTAAGGTTACTACTGATAGTCTCATGTGAATTCCAAAATAAAAATGATAGTGTAGAATAAATTTCTAAAACATAACTTTGTTCATTGTCATTTGTATTACTTTTAAAATACCGCATGATACATGATTTAATAAAGATGCATGAAAAGAAAATATGGTATGACTCAATTGTTATAAAATAAAAATTATATAGATATATATGATTAGAACATATTAAAATAGAAGAATATACATTGAATTGATAAAGGGGTATAATCATGGTATATATATATCTCATGATATATATTTCTGAATTTTTACAAAAAACATGTATTACTTTTGTTTTAAAAACATTTGCTATATCTAAAATTTATTTCTGAGTTAATCACTGTACTATTTAGGAACAGTCATGCAGGCAGATGGAAAACACATGAAAACAGATTTAGATTCTGTTGCTATACAAATATCTAGAGAAGTGGTATTATACAAAGAAGTCAGACAAAGAAGAATAAGCACATAAAATGAGAATGGGATTCAATGAATGTATAATTTCAAATAATGTGCCTGAGTAAATCTCCTGAAAAAAATCTAAATTCATAGTTCAGGATAAACTATGCTTAAGGAAAAAAAAGAAGAAAAATGGGAAAAGAAAAAATCAAATTTCTTAAAGGGGATGAGATGAATCGGCTGAACCAAACAAGAGGCTAAAATATTTATTTTCTGAAAAAAAAAAAAAAACCTAAAAATGAAATTTGAAAACATAAGCTGCAGCTATCTCAAAAATGGCACACTAACAATTTTAAATAACTAATTAAACCAGTACATAGGAAGGATTCTAGGAGAGACTGGAGAATAATATTAATAAAGTTTTGGAACAGCATTTATTAATTAACTTTGGAAATCATTCTTCAAATGTTAGCTCAAACTTAACTTCTACAGGTTTCCTTGTTAGAAGCTCTCATAGTACTGTGCATTTTCCTTTCATTTCCTTTCCTTTACTACAGTTCACAAGTATATATTGTATATGGGATTTGTGAATAACTGACTAACCTTAGACTATAAGCTCCAACATTATACCTCTGGGCCTTACAAAGTACACACTCAATTAGTATTTCTTGGAAAGAAGTCTCCTAAGTCTCAAGTTCTGTGTAAGGAGTTTGTAAAATAATATATTATAACAGTTTCATTTTTAATACACAGAGCTCCCCAATTTCTCACTATAATTACACTCGACCTCCAACTTTGTTTTATTCACAATAAAGAACTCTCTTAAGTCCCTAATTGTGTATGAGGAAGGATAGAACATGGTTTGCTCACTATTATATCCCTGAGGTTTACACAGTATTGACTCATTTATTATTTCCTTAATGACTGAATAAGTAAAAGATGGTATTATGCAATGACATCAAATGTTTTTCCCAAAAGTTCATTTTAAAACATTTTATGCTGTTATTTTTAATCCATCACCATATGTTTATCTGCATTTTGTAACTCAACTACCTTTAATCCTCTATCTTTAATATTTCTCTGTTCACAAATTCTATCAATGTCTCACTTACTAGAATTTAAACTCATTGAGAAGTACCATGCATTCTTTGGTTTTATCTCCTCATGTGGCACAACAAGGTAATTTCCAAAAAAAGCCACAGGTTTTTAGGAAAGGAGTATTTGATAAATAAATTAGAGAAATATGAGTTAGTATTTTCCTATTAAAAATAGCATAAAAGCTTTTTCTACAGTATTCTTGTATATATTCTGTATATACAAATATGAGTACTCATATTTTGTCATATTGATAAGAAAGGATTTGATTAAATATTTATTTATCAAATAGAATGAAGCTATTGAATCTCTGAAAATCTGTCAAACTTCATGATGCAAGATCAACAGCTTTAGGCACATACACTGAATATGGTTTTATATCAGACACCATCAACAGGCTACTCACTAGAGTCAGTAAACAACACTAGAAAGACACAGAAGTTCTTAAACTCTTAGATATGCTTAATATATCTGGTTTTAAGAAATTAATATATTTAATGACCAATAACAAGTAGAGTTATTTCTTGAAATAGTTAAAATAGCAAATAGATATTCTCTGCAGGAGTGGTAAAAAATATAAAAATGGAAATTATCTACATCATTCTTAGTCATCACATTCACTAAGTGCAAAGACTTTCACATCATGTTAAAAAGTAAACTTGACAAGGAACTTCCAGAAGGAGGGAGTTCCAGGACTTAGTACTTCCACCACAACAACTATTAAACAGGAAGGAACTGTCTGAAACAACTCTTTGAAACTCCTGAGGCCAGAAGAACTCTGTACAGGATCCAAGAAGAGTGGGAGGAAGAGGCTGATAAACTATGGTAAAAAACTGTAAATTGCTCTCTGCAAGGTGGCTAGCGGCGCTCATGCCCCACTTTCAAAGCAATCTGAAACAGTCCTGAGCCTGGCTACTGGATGCTAGCAGAAAAGGACATAAAAATGCTCTTCTCCAAGAGCAGAGGTGTACATGGCCTATCACTGATCGTGGCTTTTGCCTAGCAAATTCAGATCGCTTAATCTGGGTGCTGAGGGCAGCTATTACTTCAACTAAGTGCTAGACAAAGGCAGCAGTAGCCATTGTTTCAACTCACCCCATAGAGGGGTGGAGGCTGTGGAGATTTAAAGATGCAAGGCTTCCTTAGGGCTGGAGGGAACAGTTAACTAAAGGGCATTTGCTGGGCAGGCCAGAAAAGCTCAGCTTTGGGGAGCAGTTGTGGAAGCTCTTGGTGCCATTCCTGACCCCTCCACAGGGTACTTTGGAGCTAGTCTGCACCCCTTTCATGGGTCTTTAACCCTGTTTTGGCTGGGAAAGACTGAATTGAGAAAGTCCTCCTGGGGTGACACTCCTCCCAGAATGGGCGCAGCAAGAAAATGCAGTATGAGACAATGAAATAAGTGTAAAAAACTATAAAGGCAGACAGTCTGACATAAAGGCCTGACAACCTCAGATACCAGGGAGAGCGAGGTTTGTGGCCTGGGAAACAGAAGGGACAATCAAACTCCCACAAACAGGGGAACTCCAAAAAACTAAGAAGCAAAGGCCCAGGGCATGACAAAGGGCCAATAAGACACTGAAAAGCCTACATACTGCATTCATCTTGGACAGAACTTCCTGAAAGGAGGGCCCAAGTTCAAGCTCAAGCTCAAGCAAATCTCTGTCTTATCACCAGTGAATTACAAAACCAGCTGTCAGACTGTCAGACATCCGAAAGAGTAAATCCAGAGTTAATAGTTTTAAATATAAAAATGTACAGTGTACAAGAGTACAAGACAAAGAAACAGGAAATGATGGTCCATTCAAAGGAAGAGGATAAAAATACAGAAATAAGGACACGAAGGGAAGTACAGAGAAAGAAATACAGGGTATCAGGAAAACAATGAATGAATAGGACAGTCTCAGTAAAGAGATAGAAATTTTTGAAAGGAATCAAAGAGAACTACTGGAATTGCAGACCACAATAACTAAAATGAAAAATGTCCAAGAGAGATTCAACAGCAAAATGGTGCTGGCAGAAGAATCAGTTAACTTGAAGACAATACATTTAAAATGAGTTAGACTGAGGAGTAGAAATAAAAAAGAAAGATTAAAAGCAAAAATACTGGGCGGCTGCCGTGGCTCCACAGGCAGAGCTCCGACCTGCCATGCTGGAGGTCTGGAGTTCGATCCCTGGTGCCTCCTGCCCATATGCAAATTTAAAAAAAAAAGCAAAAATACTCTAAGCGATGGGACACCATCAAGTGCACCAATATATGTGTTGTGGAAGTCCTAGAGGAGAAGAAAGAGAGAAAGGAGTACCAATCCAATTTATCAGAAACCATGCAGGCTGGATGACAGTTGGTTGAAATATTTACAGTGCTGAAGGAAACAATTGCCAGCCAAGAAATTTATATCTGGTGAAACTCTCTTACAAAATGAGGGAGAGATCAGCACACTTAAAGATAAACAAAAGCTGAGGGAGTCCATCACCATTAGACCTGCCCTACAAGCAATGCCAAAGAGAGTTCTGCAGACTGAAAGGGAAGGACACTAGAAAATGGTTCATAGCAGCATAAAAAAATAAAGATCTGAGGTAAAGTTAACCATTTAGGGAATTATAAATGCCAGTATTACTGTATTGTACTTCTCAGTATATAACTCCCCTTCTTAATTAACAGGTGCTAAAATGAAAATGCATAAAAATTAATGCTAAATCTGTTTTTGAACATACAATATACAAAAATGTAAGTGGTAACAAATACAAAATATTGGTGGCAAACAGAGGGGTATAGGAAAAGTGTATGTACATGCTATCGAAGTTAAGTTGGGATCAAACAAAATATGATTCTTATATATTTTGGACATTAAATTTTAACTCCATGGTAATCACAGAAAAACAGATCCAGTTAGAAATCAGAAGGCACTCAAAAAGTTAGAAAAAAAATCCAATAAATATGAAAATAGATTTTAATAAAACTAAGAGACACCAAAGATATAAGGCTTACAAAGGCTAAATAGCAAAATGGCAGAAGAAAATCTTTTATCATACGTCGCGACTTTAAATGTAAATGGATTAAACTCTCCAGTCAAAAGTCAGAGTTGGCAGAATGTACCCATATATACGTTGTCTGCAAGAGACTCACATAAAAGTCAAAGATACACGTAGGTTGAGAGTGAAAGGATAGGAAGAAATTTACTATGCAAGTAGTAACCAAAAGACAGCTGGGATGGCTATAGTAATATTAGTTAAATAGACTTTATGTCAAAAACACCTACAAGGGACAAAGATGATCATTATATACTGATAAAGGGGACAATTCAACAGGGAGAAGTAACAATTATGTATAACAGCAGAGATCTAAAACACATGAAGTAAATACTAACAGAGTTGAAAGGAGAAACTGGTAGTTCTATACTAATACTAGGAAACTTTAACACACCATTCTCAATAATGGATAGAACATAAAGTCAGAAGATCAATAATAAAGTACAGTACTTGAATGATATACTAAACCAACTAAACCTAACAGACATATATAGAACACTGATCCAGCGAAAACAGAATACACATTCTTTTCAGTGTACTGGATTATTCTTCAGTATAGACCTTCTGTTGGGTCATAAAACAAGTCTCAATAAATTAAAGATACTGAAATCATACAATGTATATTCTCTGACAAAAATGGAATGAAGCTAAAAATCAACAATACAGTAAGAAAGGAAAAATTCACAAATATGTGGCAAGTAAACAACATAATCTTAAATAACCAATGGGTTGAAAAGGCAATAAGAAGCAAAATAAGGAAATATCTTGAAGCAGACAAAAATGAAAATACAACATACCAAAACTTATGAGATGTAGGGAAGGCAGTGCTGAGAAGGACATTATCACTCTGAATGCTTATATTTAAAAAAAAAAAAGACTTCAAAGAAGAGACCTAATCTCAAAAACTGAAAGAACTAGAAAAAGAAGAGCAAACTAAACCCTAAACAAGCAGGAGAAAGGAAGTAACAAAGATTAAAGTGGAAAGAAATGAAATAGAAAACCAAAATACAATAGAGAATCCACAAAACCAAAAGTTGGTTCCATGAAAATATTGACAAAATAAACAAGCCTTTTGCTAGAAAGGCAAAGGAAAAAAGAGAGGATACGAACAAAGAAAATCAGAAATGAAAAGGGGGATATAACTACTGACCTCATTGAAATAAACATGACTACAAGCAGTTACTTGGAACAACAGTAGGCCAATAAATTAGACCAAAGATGAAATGGACAAATTCCTAGAACACACAAACTACCTACACTGACTCAAGAAGTAATAGAACAGCCATGTTTCTTGAAGATGACTGTATAATGATAATAATAGCTTTTGCAATATGACTGTGTGATTGTGGAAACCTTATGTCTGATGCTCCTTTTGTCTACAGTATGGACAAATGAGTAAAAAGTATGGACAAAAAATAAACAAATAATGGGGGAACAAAGGTTAAAATAAATTGTGGTTAATGAGAGAGAGAGGAGTAAGGCGTATAGCCTGTATGAGTTTTTTTCTTGCTTTTGCTGGAGAAATGCAAATGTTCAAAAAAATGATCATGGTGATGAATACACAACTATGTGATGATATTATGAGCCACTGATTGAATAACAACATCTAAAACATTGAAGAATAGTGAACACTCCCTAACTCATTTTACAAGGTCAAAATCATCCAAATACCAAAGACAGATAAAGATACTGCAAGAAAGGAAAACTATAGACCAGTATCTCTTATGAATTTAGATACGAAAATCCTCAACAAAATACTAGTAAAATGACTCCAACTGCATATTAAAAGAATTATATACCATGATCAAGTGGAATTTATCCCTGGTATTAAAGCTTAGTTCAACATAAGTATATATAACATCAATTAATATATAACATCACATTAACAGAGTAACATTTACAAACCACATGCTAAGTCAATTGACAAAGAAAAGGCATTTAACAAAATACAGCACGCTTTTCTGATCAAAACACTTAAAACATTAGAAATGAAAGGATACTTCCTTAACATGATAAAGGGGACACATGAAAATCCCACAGCTAACATCCATTTAATAGTGAAAGACTGAAAGATTTCCCTCTAAGATCAAGAACAAGGCAAAGAGGTCTACTATCACTACTGTTATTCAGTACTGCAATGAAAGTTCTTAACAGAACAATCAAACAAGAAAAAGAAATAAAAAGCCTCTAAAAAAACTGGAAAAAAATTAAAACTTTTACTGTTTGCAGATGATGTGGCCCCAAAACAGAAAAGCCTAAAAAACCCACAACAAAGTTCCTACTGCTAATAAATGAATACAGCAAAATGGTGGGGTACAAAATCAAAACCCAAATATTAGTAGTGTTTCTATACACAAGCAATGAACAATTGGAAGAAGAAACCAGGGGAAAAAATCCATTCCCAATAGCAACTAAAAGAATCAAATATCTAGGAATAAATCTAACAAATGATATAAAGGACCTGTACACAGAAAACTACAAAGCATTGCTAAAAGAAGTTAAAGACCTAAATAAATGGAAAGATATTCCATGCTCATGGACTTGAAAGCTAAGTATCATTAAGATTTCAAGACTGTGAAGACTAAATATCATTAAGATGTTATTACTAGAGCGGTGCAACAGTGGCTCAGTGGCAAGAATTCTCACCTGCCAAGATGGAGACCCAGGTTCAATTCCTGGAGTCTGCCCAAGCCAAAAAAAAAAAAAAGATGTCCATACTACAGCAATTTACAAATTCAATGCAATCCCAATCAAAATTCCAACAACCTCCTCTGCAGAACTGGAAAGCCAAACATCAAATTCATATGGAAGGGTAAGGAGCCCTGTATGACTAAAGTGATCTTGAAAAGAAGAATGAAGTGGAACTCACACTTCCCACTCTTAAAATTTATTACAATGCAACAGTTATCAAAACAACATGGTACTGGCATAGAGATAGCCATATAGACCAAAGGAATAGAATTGATAGCTAAGAAATCAACCAAAAAAACTTATTTTTTGACAAAGTGGCAAAGACTACTCAATTGGGAAAGAACAGTCTCTTCCACAAATGGTACTATGAAAACAGGATGTCCATTTGCAAAAAAAGAAGGATGACTTCTGCCTCACACTGTATAATAAAAATCAACTGAAAATGGATCAAAGATATAAGAGGTAGAATTATAAAACTCCTAGGAGAAAACAAAGGAAGCATCTTCAGGACCTTTTAGTAGGCAATGATTTCTTAGACTTTACACCCAAAGTACAAGCAACGAAAGAAAAAAATAGATGAACCTCATTAAAATACAAAGCTTTTGTTCCTCAAAGGATCTTATCATGAAAGTAAAGGAAAATCCTACACAGTGGTAGAACATATTTGGAAAGTACATATCCAATAAAGGATTAATATCCAGCATATAGAGAGAAGTCCTTCAACTTAATAACAAAAAGACGAACAACCCAATTAAAAAATGGACAAAAGACTTTAACTGACATCTCTCCACTAATGATATACAAATGGCCAGAAAGCATATGAAAGTATGCTCAACATTATTAGCCATCAGGGAAATGCAAATCAAAATCACAATGAGATATCATTTCATAACCAGTTAGAATAACTGCTATTAAAAAAGAAAATAGAACATAAGAAGTGCTGGAGAGGGATGTGGAAAAATAGAAATACGTTCATTTCTGATGGCATATAAAATGGTGCATCTGTTGTGGTTCCTCAGGAAGCTATGTATAGAACTATAATATGATCTGGCAATCCCACTACTAGATATATACCCAAAAGAATTGAAAGCAGTGACTCAAATAGATATTTGTACACCAATGTTCATACCAGCATTATTCACATTTGCATAAAGATGGTAGCAACCAAAGTGTCCATTAACCAATTAATAGATAAATAAGATGCAGCATATACATGCAATGGATTATTATTCAGCCGTAAAGAGGAATGAAGTTCTGTTACATGCAACATGTTAAGTGAAATAAGCCAGACACAAAAGGACAAATATTTTATGATCTGAACCAATTTGAAGAAGCAAACTTAGAATCAGAATCAACAGTATCAGTTAGTAGGCGACAGAGTGGGAAAACGGAATGGGAAGTTGAGCTTAAAATGTATAATTTCTATTTGGAATAATGGAAATGCTTTGATAATGGATGGTGAGGAAAGTAGCACAATATAATGAATGCAATTAACTGCATGGAAATATGTATCTGAATGTGATTAAAAGGGGAAATACTAGATTCTACAAATGATAACAGTAAAAAAAAAAATCCACAGAACTACACTACGCAGTGAACCCTAAGATAAACCATGAACTTTAATTAATAGTACAATTATTAAAATGTGCTATCAATTGTAACAAATATTCTATTACCTATGCATGATGTTGGTGGTGGGTGATATATGGGGATTCTGTGTTTTATGCATGATTGTTCAGTGAGATCACAACTTCTCTAACAGATGGGGAAAATGAAACTGTGACATGCATTCAGAAACAAATCTTCAAAAGAACTTTCATCCTATACACTAGTTGCAGCAGAGACGTTTCTAAAATTAACATTATTTGTGACTCAAAGAATATGTCAAACCTATATACATAAATTCCAAAACAATCCCTTCATCACTATTTAAATTTCACAAATAAATCTCAGAGAAACCAAAAGTAAATTTTTTAAATTAACTCTTCCAATTACATTGATATTTCTTATAATGTACTTTTATAAATAAAGCCATCAAATGATGTAAAAATATCTAATATTTTATATGGCACTTCAAATCTTCCAAAGTACTTTTGTATTTATTTGCTGACTTAATTTCCATGGTAATGCCAGGATAATACCTCCATTTTACAGATGAGTAACCAGAGGTTCAAATCAATTCAATGACTTCTGAAACTACAGAGCCCGTAAGGTGCAAAGCTGAGACTGAAACCTCATTGCCCTGACTCCAATTCAAAGTTCTTTCACTATCCACTATCTGATACTTTTCCTCTTCCTAAAATCCCATATTAATTTATCTCTTCTTCTCTTAGGATACCTGTCACTATATTTATGTACATTTTTTAAATCTACTCCTTGACTGAAATATAAAAGATAATAATTAAATATCTGTTAATGAATTGCCTTGCCTATTATCCTTTCCAGGCAATGGGTGTATGAAGAAGAAAATAGGATAATTTTAGCTCATGAAAGATTTACCTACATAAAATGAAAAAGAATTACAAATTCCCCAACAAGTCCGTATCACCTTAAACTCCTGTTTCCAACTAACAAAGAGCTCAACATTCTATGATGAAAGTTCATTAGAATAAAAATTAGGCAGTGCAAAACCCCAGGTATTTACTGACAGAGAAGCACTCGCATCTTACAGAGATCTTTGCAAAATTTCAAGAACAGAAGAAAACGGAATAAAACCTTCAAATGTGAACGTGCATGAAGGTCTTATCTTTATTTAGTATATATATCATGCTGCTGTTTATTTTAGCCTCTTAAAATGAAATGGCAATATTGAAGACAAATGATAATTTGCAAGTTGACTCTTTTTTTGGTTCTAAGAACACCAACTTAAATTCCCATACTTACTTTTTAAACCAGAAGTAGTAATAAGGGAAATATTTCCATTTTTTAATACATGACATATTTTTAAAAATAGTATTTTTGAGAGTTTAGAAAATAGAAACAATCACCTATATTGTAGTTAGTTTATAATTTACCTAAGATATTTCCTTCTACAATTCTCATACAATTTTATAAATATTGCTATCATGGTCACAAATTGTTATGGAGTAGGGTTATCTATATCTGTAACTTAAAGGCAAATGCAAATTACAAAAGAGTTTGGCAAAGAAATAAAGAATGACATGCTGGAAACAACAGTTTAGATACATGAAAGTGGGGAAATGTGATTATCAAGTTGACATCTGAATACCATGCAAAGTTAATTAGTTTGAAAATTATAATACATATTTTAATGGTCTTAGTCTTAACACGTCTAAATGATGTACATTTTCATTTAAATAGAAGTTATAAGATACAAATGTACTAAATAACACCAAATTGGACACTTTTAAATGGTTAGCTTTTTGTTACGTGAATTTCACCTCAAAAAATATACACATACGTTCTAAAATTATTTAAGCCCTTCTGAGGTTACTTAGTTCATATAATGATCATGTAGTTCATTCTTTGCATAAAGCAATTAGTTGGCATTACTCTAGTCCCTGAGCATAAACTGAAATCCTGTGCAGAGACATCTTGAATGTCATTTGGAACGGTAGAGAGAAAAATAAGAGACATATCAATTACCTTATGCCAAAAATACTAAGAATTTCTCAGTAAGTAAAAGACAAAAAAATTTTTTAGATTACACTTCATGTATTTAATGTTCAATAAAGAAAAGGTAACTAACAAAGAAGCAGTTCAGCAATATTTAAATTCCTATAAATAAATTAGCACCAGAAAAAGCAATGTTAAGGGATACTGTTCTAATTTTTCCTCAATTTCTATTTATTGTTTATTAATATCAACAAGCAAAAGCTTATCTATGAAGGAGAAAAATGGATCATAAAACCAACCCAGCTATTACTACTGCCATGGTCATTAATAATTTCATTATCACTATTCGACAATATATTTCTTAAAAATGGCACCATTTCTGAAGGCAATTTCAAGGGACAGTTCAAAAGCATAAAATTCATAAACAAATTTTTTAAAGAAAATTTATGGTACTCCTACATTATTCCTTTTTATTTTAAATTTAAAATGTCCCTATATTCAAATTTAACTTAAAATACTTTAAATACTTATGCACTCAAATTCAATTTTTAAAACTGTTTTAATTTCAAGTATTCTAAATACATATTTCCTTAATTAGATACAACATGTCAGTGACATCTGTTAGCTGGGATTTTTTAATTAAGGGATTAAAAAAAATTAAATGTTAAACTTTAAGTGTTACAGGTAATTATCACTAAATATTCACGACTCTATTACAATCATAACACAGTAAACTACATTAAAATATACATATAAAACTAAACTGGAACGTACATCAGCAAACTGTATGATAAAGTGTCTCCTTTGTCCATCAGAATATACAGAAAGGACATATTCACCAGGTTTCCCATGACTTTCTCGCACCAAGAAGTCTCCTTGTTGTTTTAACAGATCTTGCGCTTCTATTCTGGGAATTGCACCATGGTACCAGTCCTGCTCAGCCAGGGGCTTCTCACTTAGGGAGATCACATCACAGAACTTGAACAAATATTGAAGAAAAAAAAAAAGCAAATTAAAGAAAATACTGATAATTTTCTGGTAAAATTCATGACAATTATAAACACTTCTTATATATATTCTTCCCTTGCATTGACCAATTAAAAGTTATAAGATGAATCTAAAATTTTCATAATTTTTTTAAAAGAAATGGTTTGTAGAGCACTAGTGCAGAAGTTTAGCATAAATCATATCTTCAATAATTTGAGTTCGTTTTTTCTGTACATAATACATAGGTACACACAATATTAGTATTTAAAGTTAGCATTTATAGTTTTATTCACTTTGTCATAAAGTAAATCTGTATGTTAAAACTTATCAATTAGAGAAATTTATCACAAAACAACTTCTAATTTTAAAAGAACATTTCTTTTTATGTAATTAACTGTCAATCACATGGGCTGTGGATTGTCCACATCATGTATTCCAGGGCTCTAAGTCTTCATTTGCTGCTGCTTTGCTACTGTGCCTTCCATCCTTATCCTCACTCTCCTTACTTCCTTGACCATTACCTCTGCCACATGGTTGGCCTTGCTGATGCAAAGCAATAACAATAAGGCCTAGGGAGAAATATCATCACTGAAAATCAGTATTGTACAATACAAACACATGGCAAGAGCAAGGCAGAACTATAAGCCATAACACAGCAGGAAAAGCAACTATGATAACAATAATTAGAGATAAATTAAGAACTAATTGCATTTCCTTGAAATGCTTTTGGTTGGCAGTAAGATGGTGGGCTGGTTTGAAACTGTTACATAGCCTAGAAAAGCTATGCTCTTTTAATCCAACCTTGTGGGGACAGACCTACTGTGACATGGACCTTCTGGGGAGTTTTCTTCCATGGGGATGTGACCCACCCAATTCAAGGTGGGTCTTAATCTTTTCCTGGAGCCCTTTATGGGAGAGAAACTAAGAAAGGAAACACCCCAGGGAGAAGCAAGAAAGACCCACAGGAGCTGAGAGAGCCCTCTGAAACCAGAAGCCGGGAAAGAAGGATAGCAGACACTACTACGTGCCTTCCCATGTAACAGAGGAACCCTAGATGCCAGTGCCTTTCCTCTGAGAATGTATCCTCTTGTTAGTGCCTTAATTTGAATATTTTCACAGCCTTAGAATTGTAATTAAATCCCCTTTGAAAAAGCAATCCATTTCTGGTATATTGCATTGCAGCAGCTTTAGCAAACTGAAACAGATTTAATCATAAATTTTCTGAAAACCAATGAAAACATTTTTTCTAATTCATCTACATCTTACCCCCAAATGGTAAGAGTAAAGTACAATAATTTGCCACTAACTCTTAAGGTTTTCAAAATACAATAATAATTGTATGCCTTATAAGAAATTAATTTCAAAACTGGGAAAATCTGGATTACTAATAAATGAAAGACTATTCAACATATGAGGTCTGTGAACCCTTAAGAACTACACAGAGTCAAAGTATAATATCTCTGTAGTAAATAAAAACTTATTTTGAACACAGACTTCATTGTTTTGTACCACTGAAGAAGCCCTAAACTTACTGGTTAAAGTTCCATTTCATAGTATCCAAAACCCATTCTACAGTTTCAAAAAAGATTCTTAAAAAGCATCAAAGAGACTCCTGAATAGAATCCACATTTTGAGTTCTACTTGAAATTCAATGTACCTTGTTTGCAAAGAACTGGCTTGTATCAAAAGGACCTCAAAAGGGTCCACATAACATGACAACAGGGATATCATGTGACAGATTTCTTGTCCTAGCTAACCTACCCTCCCAAATTTGTGTTAAGTTAGAATGGGAGAATGCAGAGCCTGGAGATTTCATTAAGTCAAAGTGCATTTGAAGTACAAGAGCTCAGCTAACAAATCAATAATTTCAATGAAGGAGTTGACTGTGATGACTACGTTTTGGTAAAAAAAAATCATTCTGAGAAGATACCTGGGTTTTCTTTTATTTTATTAAAAAAAAAGGTGAATAGGGAGGAATTTATGGTGCTGCCTTATAAGGATTATACTCCCTTTCTTTAGGTTTATTAGTTTCCTTTGGGGAGGAAGGTATACTTAGAGATCTCTTTTCTACCATCCCCTAGACAATACTGTTTTGAAATGAAGGCTAAAATTACTGTAAGTACATGCGTGTGTACATGGTTATGCAAACAAACCACAGGAAAAGGTCATACATGTCTTCTGCCTAAGTCTATCAGGTCTTTCAGGACTGCTTGGGAGAAGTGAAAGGCATAGTTCTTAAAAATATTTTTATTGATAAATCTTAGCAAACAAACATTTCATACATGGTGTACAATCAATGGCTCACAATACCATCACATAGTGTGTATTCATCATCATGATCATTTTTTGGAACTTTTGCATAACTCCAGAAAAAGAAAGAAAAAGAAAAAAGAAACTCACGCCTACCATACACCTTACCTCTCCCTTTCATTGACCACTAGTGTTTCTATCTACCCAGTTTATTTTATCTTTTGTACCCCCTATAATTTATTTATTTATTTTTTATCTATATTTTTTACTCATCTGTCCATAACCTGGATATAAGGAGCATCAGACATGAGGTTTTCATATACAGTTACACTGTAAATGTTATAACCTTAAACAATCATCTTTAAAAATCAAGGTTACTGGAACACAGCCCAACAATTTCAGGTACTTCCCTCTAGCCACTCCAATACATCATAAACTAAAAAGGGGTATCTATATAATGCATGAGAATAACCTCCGAATAACCTCTCAATTCTGAAATCTCTCAGCCACTGAAACTTTATTTTGTCTCATTTCTCTCTTCCCCCTTTTGGTCAAGAAAGCTTTCTTAATCCCTTGATGCCAGTTCCTGGCTCATCCTGGGATTTCTGTCCCAAAGTACCAAGGAGATTTACATCCCTGGGAGTCATGTCCCATGTAGCGGGGGGAGGGCAGCGAGTTCATTTGTGGCTTTGGTTTAGAGAGAGAGAGAGAGAGACCACATCCGAGCAACAAAAGAGGTTCTCTGGGGTGTCTCTTTGGCCTAATTTTAAGTAGGCATAGCTTCTCCTATGCAGGAATAAGTTTCATAGGGGCAAACCCAAGATCAAGGTCTCAGCTTACTGATTTGGTTGTTTCCACTAAGGAATATTGTTTCCAATATGATTTAAATGAAATTCCAATATAATTTATCAAATTTGATAGTAATAGAATGTCGGATGTATCAACTGTTTGAAATCTCTCAGTCACTGAAACTTCATTTTTTCTCATTTCTCTCTTCTCCCTTTTGGTCAAGAAGGCTCTCTCAATCCCTTGATGCCAGGTCCCGGCTCATCCCAGGATTTCTGTTCCAAGGTGCCACGGAGATTTATACCCCTGGAAGTCATGTCCCATGTAGGGGGGAGGTACAGTGAGTTCATTTGCTGCACAGGCTTAGAGAGAGAGAGAGACAACACCTGAGCAACAAAAGAGGTTCTCTGGGGGTGTCTCTGTGGCCTAATTTTAAGTAACCATAGCTTCTCCCTTGCAGTAATAAGTTTTTAGGGGCGACCCCCAACATCAAGTGCTCAGCCTATTGATTTGGCTTTCTCTACTAAGGCATGTTGTTTTTAATATGATTTAAATGAAATTCGAATATAATTTATCAAGCTGATAGTAATAGGATGTAGGATGTATCAGCAACAAAATTCAATATCCCAAGAGATATGAAATACTTTAAAAATGAAAGGAAAGTTTTTAGCTCAAATATATCTTTCTAAACCTCAGTAGGGAAATATTTTTCTTTGTTGGGAGCTTATCTGATATTTTCCCCAAAGGTATAGGTAAGTGAAGTATTTATTTTTATAGCTATAATTAATATAATATAGTTAATAAGTTACAGTTATTCAGGTAGTCGTTCCTCACCAACTGGGCTAGTTAGTCAATCATTTTCCCCAGACCTTATTCTTAAAGAAAAACCCCAGCAAAAACATACTATGTTTATTGAAATAAAAAGATTGGCTTAAATAAAAATGCAATGAGGAGGCAGTACTAGAAAATGAAAATATTTCTTGCTTGGAAAAAGAAAAATAAGTCACTTTTCTCCTTACCCTACCTGGTTTGGACAAATTTTCAAGTATGTAATGAAGACTTGTATACCTTTCTGTCAAATATCTGAGAAATAAGATGAGTTCCTTTTTGAGAAGCAACACAAAACTGTTATTAAAAAGTCAATATCTCTATTCTCTTAAAATTAAGCATGCACAGTTTTTTAAAAAAACTAGATAAAACAACATACAAAATACATAAGTATATCTCACACTGAGCTTGAACAAACTACAAAGTTCAAAACAAACATTAAAAACCTCTTGTATGGTTTCTTAAGGACAATAAAACTATCCTGTATTCTATTATCTAGTCATATCAGTTTACTACTTAATTTAACATCAATCTAAGAAATAATTTAGTCCATATCTAGACTGGTAATATACTGGGTTATTATAAGCAATTCATGTGATTTTTAAACATTTTAGAAAAATTCCATGTCTCCTTAATTTTAAAGCTATATGTTACTGAGAAATTTTAGGAGGAGATGAGGAATCAAATGCCCAGAAGTAAAAATCACCAAACTCTTGGAAAAAAGTGGGCAACAGAGGTCTCTTCAAAGGAAAGGACCTCATGATAGAGAAAAACTGTTTTCAGGGAAAGGGAAACATAACCATAGGAGGAAAAATGTATTTTATGCCATATAACTTGATAAAGAACACAAAAGGCTTAAGATAAAGTAGAAACATTAATAATAATATTCTCTCTGACAGTTTATTTTTAAACTTTCTAAATAGTTAAGGTTTGAATTTACTCAACGTTAACTCTTTTTTTTTTTTGATAAACAGGTTAACTCTTTAAACACTGAAAAGTAAAAAAATATTCTGTATATTTGGTCTTCAGGATGTCTTCAGACTAAACAGGATATAAACTAATTAGAGCAGTGGTTCTGTCTTTAGTTAGTCCTACTATGCATCTATAATTCTACAGTTCCTAGGGGGTTTTTTTGTAGGAAAATAGGAGAATTGATCTTTTTTTCATGTACTGAAATCTTTAACCAAAACAAAATAAAACTTAGTGTTTATTTTACACAATGAAACTAGAAATAAAATTTTCATTTATAAATTTCTTAATTAACAATTTCTTGTACTTCTTGAGAATTTGAGCTCGTTTGGCTTTTACCTAATAATATTACTGTTGTCTAACATGACTAGGCAAAATTACATGCTAGTGAAAAATTAACATTCATTCACTATTCTTCCTGAAATTTTTTCAAAAAAGATAGACAACTAACCCAAACACCAAAACCTCCCATTTCCTGTATTGCTTTTTTGTGCACCTTCTTGGAGTCACTGATAAAAGACACTATAGTTCTCTAGCAAAATATATTTTCTTTACATTTCATTTTGGGTGTACCATTTCTGCTTCCTTCAATATCTTCTGGTTTCCTCCTACTTTACAATTCTTTTCTTGGCTTGGCTTCTTTAGTTTCTTTATTCATCTTCTCTTTATTAGTAATCACTTCCTTTTTTCCCTTTATTATTTTTATCCATTCAGTTGTTCAGATTGTGCTTCTGACTCTTACCATCCTATCTTATAACTTCAGTGTATTATTTCTATAGTTTTACCTTTTCATTATCAAATAGGCTTTTCTTAAATTCATACAATATAAATATATATATATATAATGTAGCACAATATCAACACCATATTGTAGTCAATTAATTGTATTCAATGATAAATTACAATTTATTTACACATCTCAACTAAATCTATTACCAGAAATTTCTAATAGGTTAGTACATCCTCCTATCTTAGCAAATTTAAACATTTATCATCATTGGGATTGTCTGCAGAGATCACAGCATCAGCCTGACATGATTTCTATCATTTGTAGTAAGCATTTGGGTGAACATAGAAAATAATAAATAAGCTCCCTATAACATGAAAATTATAGAATATAAGTCCCAATAAGGCCTTCTTAAAAATTATATGGAATAATGCTAGTGGCTAAAATTTGCAATTTAAAGAATAGTATTTAACTTTCCTAAACATGACTTAGCCTTATAGAAGAGTTCAGTGCACGGCTGTGATATGACACAAAAAAATCTCACTTTTTAGTTTTCCTTCTTTAATTCTTTGCATCTTTACTGCTTGGGCAAAAAGATGTAAATAAAGATCTTGAGAATAATAAAAGCCAACTAAAGTTTAAAATGCCTAAGATTTAATCTGAACTTCATGACGTGATGTTAGAGAAAGTACAAGGTTTCTCTGCTAGACTCAAAGGAAAACACTAAAACATACAAAAAGTTAATTATGCTCTGCTTGATAATAACTATATTTCCCTATGCTAATGGAGAAAGTAAAGCATTACAGTACTGACATTATAACCCACATACAATTTAAACATAGTTGAATTATAATTCAAAAAGAAACAAGTAAACAAAATTTTATTTATAAGATTATTCTATATAAATGGAGGAACAGCTTTATTTTCCATAATTTTCATTTTCTAAATTCTAGTACAAAGCAATCCTAAAATTAAAATAACATCTGTGTCAACAGAGTAAAGGAAAAATGCTAATTTAAGGACACATAAGGTAAATGATTTAATAATTCTCCTGATGTCTAAAGAACAAATCATTTGAACCAACGTATACTTTACCTGATTTTAAAGAACCCTTTTTCAAAGAGTGCAACTATTCTAGGGGTACAATAACGCTCCACAAATCAGTGACACAACTGGTATTTGCAAGGGGCTATAAGATGGAATGAATGTTTTGCCGAACAACTTATTATAGAGACTATGCAGTAAAAAGATGGCCCTGGAAAATGGATATATTTCATGAAATGACTAGATAAGAATTTACTGAATGGAATGCGGTTTGAAAATATCTCAGTTAAAATGGAGCCTCATCTTTGTCAGTAGGCTATCAGATTATGGAATTAATTAATTTTGTACTTAATTATGTAATTAAACCTCTGGCCATGGCTTGTGAAGCAGTCTCCGAAAACGTAGTTTTCAATAATTCAAATTATAATCTCCTTAAGCATAAGAACATACTGGATATGAACTGATCTCAGTACCCTGAGATACTAATGATAGGTTAATTCATTATTTTAGCATTTAGAAAGGAACAAGTCACATTCGGAGCTGATGTTACATATTAAAAGACAACCCTGATGTTACATATTAAAACATTCACCATCACATGGCTTCCATAAATTAAAGAGTGAATTTTGACTTCTACCTCACATAATACATAAAAATTATCTCAAATGGATCAAAGACCTAAATAATATAAAAGCTAAAACTACAAAACACTTATTAGAAACATGGATGAAAATATGCATGAAATTGGATTTGATGACAGTATTTTAGGTATACCAAAAGCACAATCAATCAAAGAAAATATAGACTTCATCAAAATTAAAAGCTTTTTTGTGTTATAGGACACTATCAAGAACGTAAAAAGCCAACCCAAAGAACAGAAGAAAATACATGCAAATCATATATCTAATAAGGGTACAGCATCTAGAATATACAAAAAAATATTATAAATAAAAAATAAAAAGGTAAATGTCCCAATTAATACATGAGCCAAGGATTTCATCTGACATTTCTACAAAGAGCATATACAAATGGCCAATAAGCCCAGGAAAACATGATCAACATCATCAGTTATTATTAAAATGCAAATAAAAACTACAAGATATCACTTCACACAAACTAGTATACCTACAATTTTGAAAAATAGAGAAACAGTGTCGACAAGTTTATGAAGAAACTGTAACCATCATACATTGCTGGTGAGAAAAAAATGGTGTAGTCACTGGGAAGTATTTTGGCAGCTCTTTAAAAGTTTGACATAGGATTATCATGTAAACCACCAATTCCATTACTAGGTATTTTACACGAGAGAATTGAAATCACATGCTGATGCAAAATTTTGTACCTGAATGAGCTCTATTCATAATAGACAAAAGGTGGAAACAAACCAAATATCCCTCATCTGATTAATGGATAAATGAAATGTGATATATCCATCCCAAGAAATATTATTAAGCCATAAAAAGGAAGGAATGAATGACTGTCCCATGTTACAACTGGAGGAACCTTGAAAACATTATACTTAGTGAGAGAAACTAGACACAAAAGGCCATATATTTCAGTTATGGGAAATATCAATATATATATACTTTCTTAGAGACATAAAGTAAGTCAATATTTGACAAGAGTATGGAGGGGGGGCGATTGAAACTAATAGCAAGCAGACATAAGATTTCCTTTTTTTTTTTGTTTTACATGGGCAGGCACCAGGAACCCAACCCAAGGTTTCCTTTTGACAATGTAAATATTTTATAATTTATAGTGAGGATGGTTGTATAGCACACTGAAAAATGTAAAAACCACTAAGTGGTCATTTTTAAATGATGAATTTCATGTTTTGCAATGTATATCTAAATTAAAAATATATAAATATGCATAACAAGGCAAGGTTTCTAAACACTTTTTAAAAGAAAAAATAATATAGTAATTTAAAAAATTCTTACTGTATTTTATTTATTGTAAAGAAAAAAACTGTTCTTGGTCAGTTGTATAAAATAAACCCCAAGGATACCACAAAGAAAGTATTTTAAAACTATACAGAAACAAAAAACAAGAGAGGGATCAGTCACAAACATCACAAAAGATCAAATCTACAGAAAAAGAGGTTGCAAACAATGGAAAATAAAGACAAAATGATATGACGTACAAAAATCAAAATACAGAATGGCTGCAGTAAGTACTGCCTTTACAATGATAACACTGAATGTTAATGGCTTAACCCCCCAAGCCAAAAGACACAGCTTGGCAGAATGGATTTTTTAAAAAGCACAATTTAATCACATGTTCTTTACAAGAAACTCACCTTACAAACAAAAATACAAACAGGTTGAAAGTGAAAGGGAGAAAAAAAAAGATAATCTATGTAAACTGTAACCTTTTTTCGGTTACAGAAAAAGCTGTTTACCTATATTAATACAATGCAAAATAGACTTTCAGTCAAAAGCTGTTACAAGAGAAAAGAAAGGCACTATATATTAATAAAAGAGTCAATACACCAAAAAAAAAAAAATCATAGATATTTATGCAAGTAACCATCGTGCCCAAAATACATGACTGACGAAAACACTGGCAAAACTAAACAGAGAAATAGATACCTCTACAATAATAGCTGGATACTTCAATACACTATTGTCATCAATAGACAGAATACAAACACAGAAGATCAATAAGGAAACAGAATTTGAATAATATAATGAATGAACCAGACTTAACATATATAAACCATCGTATCTCAAAACAGCAGGATACACATTCTTCTCAAGGCAGACAGATCGTTCTCAGGATAGACCACAGGTTGGGTCGCAAAATAAGTCTCAATAAATTTCAAAAGATTAAAATTATACAAAGTATCTTCGTTGACCACAATGGAGTAAGGCTGGAAAACAATAACAGGCAGAAAACTGGAAAATCCACAAATATATGGAAGTTAAATAACACACTCTTAAACAATCCACGAGTCAAAGGAAAAATTACAAGGGAGTTTAGTAAATATCTTAAGATGAATGAAAACGAGAATATATACAAAACTGATAACGATGCTGTGAAGGCAGTGCTAGAAGGGAAATTTATGACCCTAAGTGTTTACATTAAAAAAGAAGAGAGTGCTAAAATCAAAGACCTAAACGCACATCTGGAGGAACTAGAAAAAGGACAGCAAAGTAAACCCAGGGCCAGAAGAAAGGAAGGAAATAATAAAGATTAGAATAAAAATAAATTAAATAGGAAAGAAAAAAATAGTAGTGAGGAGTTCCGGGAAGATGGCCGAATAGGGTAGATGGAGTTTAGCCTACTCCAAGGAAAAGTTGAAGGGACGGGAGGGTGACTGAGATAGCGATTCAAGAATGCAACTGACCTGGGAGAGCCTTCTGCACCACACAAGGCAGCCCTGGTTGCAAAAACTGAGGAACTGAGCGGCAGAAAACTGGAGCCTAACACAGATGCATGGAGCCCACAGGAGTGCAAGGACAGGGAGACAGGACTAGGAAGTAAGCCAAGCCAAGTTCCTTAAACACGCTACCCTCACCATTGCAGCCCCATGACCTGCCACTCACCCCACACCCCAGACACATGAAACCCATCACCGGCTCCCACTCCCATGCTGCAAGCACCCCTGCCCCACCAACCCCCAGTGAGCATACCTGCCCCACACCCGCACCCCAAGTGCAGCCCAACCCAACTCTCCTGCATCCCTCCCGAGAACTACCTCCCCCTTTCTGCTCCCTGCAGGCTGTCATCAATGCATAAAGGCTGCAGGCACATACCCCATACCCAGGCTGTACCCTTCCCCCACCCACAGTGTCACACAGCCTCATCCCACCCACCCTGAGCTCCTATAATCTGGAGCAGCTCCTATATTCTGGAGCAGCTAGAAGAAAAAATCTGAGAGGATGGACTGGTAGTCCATGACAAACCCTGGGACTGTCCTGTAATTACCTATTGAAGAGTGCTTTGAAAACTATTTCCTTTTTTTTCCTTTGCTTTGTATATATATTAGACTATACAATAAAATAGTTAAAAAAAAAAAGTAGTGAGAATCAGCAAAACTGATAGTTGGTTTTTGAGAAGAATAAAATTAAGAAGCCTTTAGCTAGACTGATAAAGAAAACAAAAGAGAAGATGCAAATAAACAAAATAAAAACTGATGGGCAGAACATTTCTACTGACCCCAAAGAAAAAAGATCATCAGATGATACTATGAACAACTATATACAACAAATTAGGCAATCTAGATGAAATGGACAGATTCATAGAAACATACCAATGACCTACACTGACTACAAAAAAATAGAAGATATCAACAGACCAAGTACAAGTAGAGATTAAACAGGTCATTAAAAACCTCCCAACAAAAATAACTCAATTAGTAGATGGCTTCACAGGTGAATTCTATAAACATACCTAAAAGAATTAATACCAACTTCAACACTCCCTAACTCATTTTATGAGGCCAACATCACCCTGATACCAGAGCCAGCTAATGACACTATAAGAAAAGAAAACTACAAACCAATTTCTTTTATGAATATAGGTGCAAAACTCCTCAAAAAAAATACTAGCAAATAGAACCCAACAGCACATTAAAAGAATTGTACACCTTAATTAAGTGAGATTTATCCCTGGGTTGCAAGGATGTTTCAACATAAGAAAATCAATTGATGTAATATACCACATAAATAAAATAAAGGGAAAAAAAAAAACATGATCATCTCAATTACAAAGAAAAAGCACATGGTAAAATCCAGCATACTTTCTTGATAAAAACACTTCAAAAGATAGGATAGAAGGAAACTTCTTCAGCATGATAAATCGTATACATGAAAAACTCACAGTTAATATCACTTTCAATAATGAAAGACTGAAAGTTTTCCCTATCAGATCTGGAACAAAGCAATTATCCCATTATAAACACTTTTATTCAACATTGTACTTAGGCAGTTCTAGCAAGAACAGTTAGGGAACAAAAAAAAAAAGAGAAGGGAGGGAGGGAAGGAAGGAAGGGCATCCAATTGGAAAGGGAGAAGTAAAATATTCACTATTTGTAGATGACATGATCTTATATACAGAAAATCCTGTAACATCCACAAAAAAATCCACTAGAATGAACAAATCAATTCAACAAATTGGTGAGATACAAGAGCAACATGCTAAAATGATCAACACGCAAAGTAGTGTTTCTATACACTAGTAATAAGCAATCTGAGGAAGAAATCAACAAAAAAACTCCATGTGCAATGATAACTAATAAAATATCTAGGAGTAAATTTAGCCAAGAATATAAAGGACTTATATACATGGACAACTACAAAACTTTGCTTAAAGAAATCAAAGAAGATTTAAATAAATGGAAGGAGATTCCATGCTCATGAACTAGAAAACGAAACATTATTAAGATGTCAATTCTATCCAAAATGATCTATAGATCCAAGACAATCCAAATCAAAATTCCAACAGCCTACTTTGAAAAAAAGGAAAATGTCAGTCATCAAATTTATTTGGAAGGTTAAGCCAAAACCATCTTGAAAAAGAAAAACAAAGTGGGGAAATCACTATTCCTGAGTTTAAAACTTATTAAAAAGCTACAGTGTTCAAAGCAACATGGTACTGGTAAAAGGATAGATATATAGACCAATAGAATCTAATTTAGGGTTTAGAAATAGACCCTTACATCTATGGTCAACTAATTTTTAACAAGACTGCCCCAGTACTGAATTGGGAAAAATAGTCTTTTCAACAAATGGTGCTACAAAAACTGGATCTCTATTTGCAAAAAAAAAAAAAAAAAGGGGGAGCATGCTACCTCACACTTAACTCAAAATAGTTCTAATACCTAAATATAAAAACCAGGACTATCAAACTCCTAGAAGAAAACATAGGAAGCATCTTCAGGATCTTGTAGTAGGCAAAGTTTCTTAAATTTTGTACTCAAAACACAACAAAAAAAATAATAGGTAAATGGGACCTCAACAAAATTAAAAACTTTCATGTATCAAAGGACTTTATCAAGAAAAACTAAAAAGATAACCTACTCAGTGGGAGAAAATATTTGGAAACCACATATTCAATAAGAGTTTAATGTCCAGAATATATATAAAAAAAAGTCCTACAACTGAATAATAAAAAGAGAAACAACCAGTTAAAAACTGGGCACAAGTTGTGAATAGACTTTTCTTCAAGCAAGACTTACAAATGACTCAAAAGCACAAGAAAATATGCTCAACATCAATAGCTTTTAGGAAAATGCAAATTAAAAAACCATGAGATATTTCATATCATATCCATTTCATATCCACTAGAATGGCTATTATTCTATGAAAAACATTTCATATCCACAAGAATGGCTACTATTAAAAAAAATTACAAGTGTTGGAAAGGATGCAGACAAATAGGAACACTCATTCATTGTTGGTGGGAATGTAAAATGGTGCAGCCTCTGTGTAAAATAGTTTGGCAGTTCTTCAGAAAGCTAGGAAGAGAATTATCATATAACTCAGCAGTTTCACAATTAGGAATATACCCACAAAAATCTAAAACAGGGACTCAAATACATATTTTTACACTGATATTCATAGTGGCACTATTCAGAATTGCCAAAAGATGGAAGCAATCCAAGTGTCCATCAACTGGAGAATGGATAAACAAAATGTGGTATATATATTCAATGGAATATTATTAAGCACTAAAAAAGGAATGAAAAACTGATGTATGCAGACAATATGGATAAATCTTGAAGACATCATGTTGAGAGAAAACAGTCAGATGTAAAAGGACAAATATTATATGGTCTCAGTGACATGAAATATTTAGAATTAGCAAACTCAGAGTTAGAATATAGAATATAGCTTATCAGGGTATGGGGTTGGGGTAGGGGAATGGGGAGTTAATACCTTTTGAATTGTATAGAATATCTATTGAGGTTGACTGTAAATTTTGGTAATGGATGGTGCTGATGGTAGTCCAATATTGGGAATGTAATCAACAGCATAGAATTATATGTGAATGTGGTTAAAAGGGGAAATTTTAGGTCATATACATGTTACCACAATTAAAAAAAAAAAAATAAGAAAGAGAGACTAAAGAGACAATGACAACTACATTCAACAAATGACCCTGGAGTGGATCATGGAGAATTAAATGCACAATGGATATTATAGGGCAGTTGAAAAAAGTGAAATATAACTGTATGCTTTATATCAATGTTATATTTTGTGAACTTGATAACTGTATTTAATGTGGTTATATAAGTGAATATCCTCCTTCAGAAATATACACAGAAGTATTATGTGTTAAAGGAGCATTATTATTGCCATCAACTCTCACACGTTTAGAAAATGGATAGGTAGGTAGGTAGGTCGGTAGATGATTGATAGATAAATATAGATAAAATTGGGCAAAATATCAAAAGTTGATAAATTTAGGTATCTGGGTAGGAAATACAATGGAGTTCTCCCTATTCTTTTTGAATTATTTTTGCAACCTGCCTGTACAATTGAAATTACTTCAAATTAAAAAGAACAATAAATAATACTAAGATATCTTATTATTACATAGAAACTTAGAATGAGAACATTCATACAATTAATTTGTACTACATATTGTTATTTTGACTATCATTCAAAAAATATCATTGAAAAGCTCTGTCGCCAATGAAGCACCATTAGAATAAAAAGTTTGATAATTTAGTTTTAAAGTTAATGGGGTGGACCACGGTGGCTCAGCAGGCAGAGGTCTCGCCTGCCATGCCAGAGACCCGGGTTCGATTCCCAGTGCCTGCCCATGTTAACAACAACAAAAAAATTAACTAGAAGAGAAATTTGTTCATATTAGTCTTCTATTAAGGCCCCCAAATGCATAAAATGTTCCCAATAATTATGTGTATATTATATAGGATGTCTGTAATACCAGTTTATTTCTATCTTCCTTACATCAATGCTACATGGAAGCTCTACTATATACAAACATGCACAGATTCATATACATATACAAAAATTAAAATCAAGTACTTAATTTCTAATTGTGAGGACAAATTTACAGATAATAGTCAAGGCTGTATCAGAAAGAAGTTAGACAATGAATGATTTTAATAGCACTTAAAGATAATCCTACTTACTGCTGAAGAGCCCAACGCAGATTTTGGAGACCTAATTATTCCAGCAATCGAATGACGAAGAGACTCAAATTTGGATAACTTCTCCTTTCTTTCCTGGAGGGATTAAGAAACAAGCCTTGAGCAACAATAAACTACCCAATACAAGTATGTTATGCTACATACTTATTTATCTATAGCCTATCCATCATGTTTTCCAACTAGGCAAAAAATAAATATCTTGACTTTAGGATGACAAATATACAACTGAATATAATTCTACAGCATTTTAGTTTCCTGGACTCTCAATAAATGTTTGATTTGGGGAAAATTTTTAGAGAAATAGAAATGCATCGTATGGGAAAAAGCAAGAAATAAAAGGAAATTACTTGTAAATCAAGTATTAAAGAACACGGGGAAAAAATTTAAAAACCCAAGCTAGAAGGAACCAGTCTAACATAGATTTCATATAGCACTTCAATCGTGAGGGATTTTAAAAGAGATAAAAATAACAGGGAAAATACAAGAGGAAAATTACATGGAGCACATTTTAAAAAAGCAAATTCTATTTAAATATCTAGGAATTATCCCAAAGATGCATATGATGATGATGATGATGATGATGATGATGATGAGAATAAGTAGGTAGTCAAAATAAGAAGGAAGTGACAGAACTACCACAAGGAAAGGGCAATCCAGATTGCTATTTGCTATAGAATGGATATCTATAAATATCAGATACACAATTGAGGGAGGCTTTTCCTTCAAATTTCAAATCTTTAGAACCATTTTACAACCATAAGTGAAAGGGGGAAGGTCTAGAAAAGAAGGGAAATAGGAGAACAAAACTGAGGATAACTAAGAGGAAAGCAGAACAATTTCAAAGCAAGTGTGAAATCTGTAATAGAAGCATGGTCAGTTTTCCACTAACTACATCACAACAGTTAACTAGCAGTAGACAAAAGAACAAGCACCCCTATTTGTCAGGTACAATATTTCCATATGTCTTCCATCAGTTAGTGATTCTCAGATTTTCCTATCAAAGGAAAATACCTAAATCAGGCCAAAAATAACATCCTTTGTTTCCAATATCTAAGATATGTATCTGTAACCCAGTAAATGCATAATATTCTTGGCCATATGCTGTCTAATAAACGTATTTTTTTCCAGTGCTAATATTTCTGATTATTCTAAAAGCATAGAAGATTTAGAAACTAAATCTTTACCATAGAGCAAATGATCAATGCCTTAGGAATATGAGTATACATTCTATAGTCTTAATCCCAACTGTAACTCCTGATTTAAATTTCAGTACAAATCACTTTAACTGGGCCACAAGAAGTGCTGAAGAAAGTACAGCCTTTAAGCACTGAAGGAATGTAATCTTTCTTTAAAGCATGCCCAGTCTCAACTCAAGTACTTTTCTCTTTCTTTCTTTCTTTCTTTTTTAACTGTTCCTGGTACTTGAGAAGTCTTCAGAAATAAAAAATTTTGAGACAGTAAAAACACATAAAAAGTACAGCCAGAACATAGAGAATGGAATCATAGGGAGCAAGGCATATGCAGCAGTTGTTTTGTAATTAGGTTTATAAGGAACTGTATTATGATGGCATAAAGCATATAAGATGGAGAGCACTGCAGCAGCTATAATTTTTACTCAGCCCAACTGACCCTTTTTCTTACTCCTCTGGGGATCTCTCGCCCCCTCTGGGCGGCTGCGGGGGCGGGGGGGCGCTGCTGGTGGTAGGAGCGGCAATCCCACTGTTGATCTAGCTGCTATTTCTGATGGGAGGGAGGTGATGAAAGTGCTCACCACACTTGATTTGCAATGGAAGTCTCACAAGAAAGCAACAAGTACCTATATTATGAATTTAGGCTTCTCCTCTGAGTCACTGCTCTTAAACTACTAGAGGGAGTCTGGTCCCAACGTAGTAATACTAAGAAAACAAAACTGAAGACCTTACAGGAGGTAAAGCAGAAAAGCAGAAAACACACGGGAGAGTTTTAAGTATCAGAAAGCATTTCATTTGTGTATGATATAATATCACTCGGCGAGAGGGTAAAATCACTCTCCTCAAGCTGTATCTTCAGCATCAAATCCTAGAAAGGAAAAGAGAACTACTTCTCTCAAAACCCATTTGTCATGTCAATAAGGCTAATGTATAGGGCCAGGTATATATTTTACCAGGTGAGGTAAAGATTCAAAAACTGCTTCTCTTATATAACAGTTATAAAACATAATAATATATTGTGTGCTCAACGGCATAAAATTAGTGAAAGCACTCTTTCATTTAAAGGTACTCTTTAGATAGGTTGATCTAAAAAAATGCATTATCAGAAATAATAAGTAGAGCTTATGTTTCATACAGGAATAATCAAAATGCAAATAGGACTTATAAAACATTTTAACCAGCATCAGCTCACTTGGTGAAGAGATTTCCACAAATAAAACATGAAATTAATTTGCCAAAGCTCCTGTCTATGTAGCACTACATATCAGCTTTAAATTACAGTCTATCTAATAATACATCAGATTGCACTGAATTCACTGACAGGTTGATTTTGCAGCAATGAATTAAATGGCTACTTAAAAAATTAAAAATTTAAAAAAGGATTCCTTTCATTACCATGGATACAGTGCCTAATCTTGCCTGCAGTCCTGCCAAGGCTGACGCTGATACACTCGTTTTACAAACCTTAAGTAATGACAAGATAGTTTTCTCCAAATAAAAGAGACATAGGATTAGTTCTGGCAAAAGGACAATCCCTTGCAGTAGAAGTAGTCAGGGACTGATAAAGTAGGTAAAGGAGAAGATAGGAAATAATACCTGCATTCTGATGAGATGCCCAGAAAAAAAGCTGTACATTCAGCTATAAACCTATCTTGAAAGAAAAATCCTGGATGCATTATCAGTTTCATATCTAAGAACAGTCTTTCATTAATTTAAAATTAAATGAGGCAGGCCCCATTTCCCCCCTCCCCGTGTGTGTGTGTATGTGTGTGTATATATCTATATTTTTCTTCTAGTGCGTATATTGTGTATATGTATATTCTTCACTGGTACTTGCAAAGTGCAGTAAAAGAGGCTCTCAGGTCACTTCCATCCACTGCCCACTAAACCACAGGCAAAGAAATAAAGGAGCAAAAACTGAGTTTCTGCTGGTTGGAGTAACTCTGGCAAAATTCTCTTCCAGGTGACAGCCTACCTAGATACATTAGTAAATTACAAATAAACTACTTTAACCAAAAAGCATATAACAGTTATCAAAGCGAGGCATGCAAATGAGACACTAAGGTAGAAAGAATAAGGTTCTCAAAAAGAGGATAAAATCTTTATCTAAAAAAATGTATGCCTATTATATAACTCCCTAATCATGTTACACTGACCACTAATAAAAACCCCACTGAGAAGTCCCACCCTATCAAGCTATAAATCAGAGATTTCTCTTAGAGCCTTATTCACATTTGGCCTGAGAGCCTGACAAAATGGGAAGGGTGAACAATAGTGAAAAGTGCCACTGGAACACTTTTTGTTAATAATGGGTCATTAAAATAAGCAACTATTATTTCTCTAGACTTCTGTGGAAAAAAAAAAACTCAATCTAATAATATCCTTGAAAGGAGCAATGAAAGTGATTATTTTGTCCATAGAAACAATCAGATTCTTATTCATATTAAGAGACAAAAACAATTCAGAAAAACATAACAATATTCATGCCAAATATCTTTAGGACTTGACAGGCAAAGCAACTATGAAATCTAGACAGATTTGTGGGGGGGGAATAACTACAAGGAAATTATAACCCCAGAGAAAACTGTCTCTTGAAAAAACTGCTATGGATGCCTCCATATGTAAATTAAACACTGCAAACATCAACATGACCCTCATAATAAGAAAACATTTATGGATAAACAAGTAACTTAATCTCTTGCAGATGTTGATTTGCCAGGGAGAATGAAGGATACCTAGTTTCTATCCCCTGCAGGGCATAGAATATAAGAACTAAAACAGTTTCTAAATTATTTTATTTTAGCCATTGGATTCTGACTGAAAGCAAATTATTTTAGAAGTATTCACTGCCTAGTAACCTAGCTTGTCACGCTGTAATTTTTCCTTGCTAATTGCATATTAAAAGCATTTTTTTTAAAAGAAAGACAGCCCCCCCTTGCTAAGTCAAGGATTTTCATATCTGAAATAATGAAATTGGAAACCAAACATGCAAAGGGAAGATTTTTCATTAAGATCTTGTTTCAAATTAACAATGCTAAAGAAATCTACAACGCTAAAGAAAGAATAGAATAGAGTTCAGTGAGTTCTGTATTGTAAAATGTCCTACCATTCTCCTTGCTTTCTTTACTCTTCACTCTCTATACTCTATATCCTATACGAGATGATTCTCTGAGGAAATAAGACCAAGGCAGAAGACTACAGTCAGTTCTCTACCCGTTCAATACCTCAACACATTTCATGATCCACACATATGAATGTTGCATTTCTCAACCGTGTGAGCAAAATGGCTAAAGACATTCTTTGTATAAATTATTCACTAGTGCAAGATGCACACCAATTTCCTGACGAGCACTTCACTGACTTAATGATTTAAATACTGATAGACTGCTCCATAGCCAATGGTGAATTTCAGTTTTGTGAAAAATGACTACATAAATTAAATTTTCAAAGCTCATCTTAACTGAGATTCTGATTTTCATACAATTATAATATGGTAGTTAATTTTATCTTTTTTGCATAAACTAATAAATTATAGACAAGGAACACATTATAATGATAATGAAGGTATTATTTCATTAGTGGCCCCTATGTGTAGTAACCAAGGAACTTTACCAACTTCAGCCATACCCTCACAGATTCCAAAGCTCATTACTCTATTCAACAAATTATTTTGAGCAGGTCAATAAACTCTCTCTGCCATTCTCTGAATAAGCTGTGCATGCTTCCTCACAGCAGCTTCTATTTCTCTCCTCTCATTGTTCTGTCTCTCATTTTTCTTTCCTTTCTCTTTCCCTCCTTTACCATATGAATGCTCACAATTATTAGCTGTTTTAATTTTGGTTTTACTAACTTTGATGCATTACATATTAAAGAAGTCCAATGACATACATAATTCAGGTTTTATTATCACCATTTTACAGATTAAGAATCTAAGTCTCGGGCGGCTGCCGTGGCTCAGCAGGCAGAGCTCCGACCTGCCGTGCTGGAGGTCTGGAGTTCGATCCCTGGTGCCTCCTGCCCATATGCAAATTAAAAAAAAAAGAATCTAAGTCTCAAAGAAATTAATTAACTGCTCTAGGAAAACACAGTTAATAAATTGTAGACAAGGTTTCTTAATTTTCAGTCCAATATTCTCCTACCACTTTCCACCAAAAATTCAATTTATTATTATTTTTTAATGTGAAAAGTTTTAGAGATCCCACTCTGGAGGCCAGGGAAAACCTAAAAGGCCCCATCCATGAGGGCCTATACCAAAATGTCGAGGATCAAGTTTGGAAGATAAGGGCTATTTAAGCAAGACAGCCAAAGATATCACAATTAAAAGAAAGGCCAGAATTTGGGTGGAAAAGAAAGTCAAAAGGTCAAACCGAAAGAACAAGAGGGGATAAGCAAAAATTCAGAAGCTTGGAAATAAGTAAATATTGGCAGTCATAGTTTCAGTTGGTTTGTGGTAAGAAATTTAGGAGAGAGGATAAGAAAATGTGTGAGGATATGAGATTTCAAAAGTCCATTTAAATATTGTAGAGCTGCCTGCTGATGGTACCCAAAGGAAGAAGTTACAAAGTCACAAAAAAACAAAAACACAGAGCAAACACCAGCTTAAAATGAAAGTCCTGACTTCAAGTCCCGGATCTTCATCAGCTTTGAGTCTGTGGCCAACTCACACAGACGCTCTATACTGTATTTCCTAATCTGAAAAATGGAAATGATATCTATATATAGCTCATTCATTCAGGAACATTAATTAAATTCCTGTCACTAGGTGAAGAATGAAGATACAAATATAAATAAAACATGGTCCTTAAATTCAAGAGATTCTTGTACATGAAAAAGAACATGTAGCAAATAAATGAAATTCAGCATTATAGTACAATAAGAGTGTGCACAGGATAAACAGAAAAATGAAGAAAGAGTGGCCAGGTCTACCTGGATTGGAGGGTGGGGAGGAGTGATTCCAAAAAGGCTTGAATGGCAGAAGTAATGTTTGAAATGCATTAAAGGTAAGGTTGAATGGAATGGGAGATGATTATATAGAGAGGAAGAAGAATGGGCAAAGGTTTCTGAAAGAGATCTTTTCAGGGAACAGCAGAAACTTTTGAATAATAGGATCTAAAAGGTATGTGATATTTTGACACAGCTAGTTAATATGGAGGCAGGCCAATTTGACATTATATGCTCTGATAATCTAACTCAATCTAAAATATTCAATTTTTATTATGAAGCCATGTGTATATGGCTTTATTATGAAGCCAGCGGTATGATATATTTAACATTTTGAAAGAGAAAAACTGCAAACCAAGAATTCTATATCCAGTAAAACTAAGCTTCAAAACCATGGGGAAGTTTAAAATATTTTCAGACAAAGAGACACTGGAGAGTTTGTGACTAATAGACTGGCTCTACAAGAAATAATAAACGGATCACTACACACAGATAGGAAAAGACAGGAGAGAACCTTATCCAATCTCTAAGCCTCACTCGAATGCATGACTCAGGCTGAACGTTTATTAAGACACCAGCAAAAATTACAAGTCACACTAGGAAAAATGAAGATATGGTCCAGTCAAAGAGCAAACAAACACTTCAAATGAGATACAGGAGTTGAAACAACTAATTCAGAATGCTCAAAAAGATATGCAAAATCTCACAGAAAATCACATTAACAAGTTGAGAGAGGATATAAAGAAGCTATTGGGAGAACATAAAGAAGAATTCAAAATTTTGAAAAACCAAATCTCAGAACTTATGTCAATGAAAGGCAGAATAGAAAAGGTGAAAAAAAATGATGGAAACCTACAATAATGGATGTGAAGAGGCAGAAGAAAGGATTAGTGAACTAGAGGACTGGCCATCTGAATTCCAACACACAAAAGAAAATACGAATGGGAAAATATGAACAGGGTATCAGAGAATAGAATGACAACATGAAGCACATGAATATATGTGCTATGGGTGTCCCAGAAAGAGAAGAGAAGGAAAAAGGAGCAGAAAGGCTGAAGGAGGAAATAGTCACCCAAAATTCTCCCATCTGTTATGAAAAACATAAAATTACAGATTCAAGAAGTGCAACATACTCCAAACAGAATAGATCAAAATAGACATTTTCCAAGATGTTTGCTAATCAGATTGTCAAATGTCAAAGAAAAAGAAAGAATTCAAAAGCAATCCATCATATACAAGGGAAGCTTGTTAAGACTATGTGTGGATTTCTCAGCAGAAATCATTGAAGTGAGAAGCCAGGGGTATGATATATAGTTAAGATTTTGAAAGAGAAAAACTGCAAACCAAGAATTCTATATCCAGCAAAACTATACTTCAAAACCATGGGGGAGTTTAAAATATTTTCAGAGAAACAGACACTGAGAGAGTTTGTGACTAAGAGACAGGCTCTACAAGAAATGATAAACAGATCATTACAGGCAGATAGGAAAAATAGGAGAGAAAAGTCTGGAGAAGAGTATAGAAATGAAGACTATCAGTAAAGGTAAAAAGAGAAGAAAAATTAGATATGATATATAAAATCCAAAAGACAAAATGGTAGAAGAAAGTACACCCTGACAGTAATAACATTAAATGTTAATGGATTAAACTCACCAAGCAAAAGATAAAGACTGGCAGGATGTATTTAAAAACTGGATCCATTTGTGCCAGTTTGAATCTGTGGTGGACCCCAGAAGAGCCATGCCTTTTAGTCCTCATTCAACATTGCTGTCTAGGAACTTTTTGATTGTTCCCATGGAGATGTGACACATCTGATTGTAGGTGTTAATTTTTTATTAGAGGGAGATTTAACCCCACCCAATCCAGGTGGGCCTTCACTGGAATCCTTTAAAGGAGGAAACATTTTAGAGAGAGTCCCGTTTTTAGAGCCACAAAAGTGACGAGAGCCAGAGCCCAAGCTGCCAGAGACCTTGGAGATGAAGAAGGAATATATCCCCGAGGGAGCCTCATGAAACAATAAGCCTGGATAGAAAGCTAGCAGATACCATGTTAACCATGTGCCTTTCCAGTTGAGAAACTCTGAACTTCATCGGTCTTTCTTGATTGAAGATAACCTCTTCTTCATGCCTTAATTTGGACATTTTTATAGACTTGCTCTAATTGGGACATTTTCATGGCCTTGGAACTGTAAACCTGCAACTTAATAAATTTCCCTTTTTAAAAGCTGTTCCATTTCTGGTATATCACATTCTGGCAGCTAGCAAACTAGAACACCATCTATATGATGTCTACAGGAGACTCAATTTATATCTAAGGACAAAAATAGGTTGAAAGGGAAGGGTTGGGAAAAGATACTTCATGCAAACAACAAACTGAAAAAATCAGGGGTAGCTGTACTAATATCTGACAAATTAGACTTCAAATGTAAAATAATTAAAAGAGACAAAGGATGCTATGTATGAATAAAAGGAATAATTCAACAAGATAATAACAATCATAAATATTATTTGCCACAGCCAGAGTATTCCAAAATACATGAGGCAAACACTGAAAACATGAAGGGAGAAGTAGTCATCTCTACCATAATAGTGGGAGGCTTGAATTTCCCACTCTCAACAATGGATACAACATTGAAACAGAGGATCAACCCCACTCCTATCCTAAAACAGATTTTTTTGAACAATATGATAAATGAACTAGACTTAGCAAATTATTTACAGAACATTACAACCCAAAACAGCAGGATACACATTTTTCTCAAGTGCTCATGGATCATTCTCAAGGATAGATCATATGCTGGGTCATGAAGCAAGTCTCCACAAATTGTCAAAGATTGAAATTAGACAAAACACTGACTCAGATCATACTGTAATGAAGGTAGACACAAAAAAGTACAATCAATGCAAGCTAGGGTCTATAGTCAACAGCAACACGGCAATATGATTCCACTGACTGTAACAGGTATTATGCAAAAACTAAATGTCAACAAGCTGGAGGCATGGGGGAGGGGTATGGATTCTTTGTGAAAGAAAAGAAAATGTCTTCATATAGATTGTGCTGGCAAAGGCATGTCTGTTTACTTAGCTCGAATTGTATGATATAGGAATAAAACCATTTAAAAGTGAACAGAGAGTAATAAGTGCTAGAGAAAATGTGGAGAAAGAGATGCACCTCTTCAATGATGGTAGGGAAGTTGAGAAGTACAACACCTCTGGAGGGCAGCTTGGTGATTCCACAGGAGGATAGGAGTGGGGTTGACATATGATCCTACAACCCCATTGCTAGGTATATACCTGGAGGAACTGAAAGTAGGGACATGAATGGACATTTGGACACTGGCTTTCATGGCAGCAGTATTCATGACTCATAATGGATGGAGGTGTCCTAAGGGTACAACGACTTAGGGAAGGAAGGGGGAACTGTGGTGTATACGTACAATGGACTACTGAATGGCTGCAAGAAGTTGTGAGGCATGCAACTATGTGAATGAACCTTAAGGACTGCAATGTCTGCTGGACTCCTCTCCCAGATTCTGGTTTTAAACAGCTCTCACAGATCCTGTGAGTCCTTCTGGTGTTTCCCTCTGCATCTCCAAATGTCTGTGTCTGAGCTCTGTGCTGACTCTTTTAAGGACTCTGGTAAACTAATTAAGATCCATCTTGAAAGAGCAGAGTCACATCTGCATTTAATCAAAAGGTCACACCCACAATTGGCTATGTCACATCTCTATGGAGACAACCTGATGAAGAGGTCCCACCCTACAATACTAGATCAAGATTAAAAGAACATGGCTCTTCTGGGGTATATAACAGTTTCAAACCAGCACACATAAATGATGGAATAGTATGCAGCAGTAAGAAAGAATGAGGTCCTGAAGAATGTGACAACATGGATGAAACTTAAGGACATAATGCTGAATGGAATAAGCCAGACACAAAAAGACAGATATTGTATGATTTGACTAATATGAACTAGCTAGAACATGTGAACTCAGAGTCTTAAAATGTAGAATACAGGGTAGCTAATGATAGACAGAAGCTAGAGAAGGGGGAGCAATTACCTAATTTGTACAGAATTATTAATAAGCTTGAACATAAATGATTGGGAATGGATAGAAGTGATGGTAGCTCGTTACCTGAATTATAAATAATAGTGCTGTATTGTAGGTCAATTTGATTCAAAGTGGTTGTTTAAAGTCACATATGGCCCCTACTATCACTAAAAACACAAATAAGTTCTTGTGTGAACTACTAGAAATGTAAAAAAAAAATAAGAGAAGTATATGGGAAAAAATAGCTATTAAAACTATGGACTTTAGTTAACAGTAATATTTTACTATTCTTTCATCAACAGTAATATTTACTATACCAATACTAAAGGTCAACAATGGGGGGGGTAAGGGGTATGAGAAGATTTGAGTTTTATTTTTAATTCTTATTTCTGTTTTGGAGTAATGAAAATGTTCTAAAATTGATCATGGTGATATATACACAATACACAACTATGTGATGATATTGTGAGTCAGTGATTGTATACTTTGGATAGTTTCTTTGGTATGTGAATACAACTCAATAAAATCGAAAATATATATTTAATATCAAGTATGGCATAATAATAACCAATCAGAATGGTTCTAGCCATAATACTGTCATCTAGCTAAACATTAGCCCTGACCTGGAACCTTATGTACAGCGAAAAGGCAACAAGCCACAGACAAATTCATAGAGGCACTTGCATGCCACACTAAAGATATCTTCAGCTTAACCAACACACAACAACTCTGTGAGGTATATACAATCACACTAGAAGAGGCAGATTATCATGGTAGGTTAAGGCAGAGATCTGAAGGATTCTGGATAGATGACAATGACAGCCATATCAATTTTTAATCTTGAAAACCCTCCACCACCCATAAAATTAAAAAAACTGGGAAATTAAAGCAAAAACTTAAGGATAAAAAAATCTAGCGCAGTGCAATGGTGGCTCAGTAGCAGAATTCTCACCTGCCATGCTGGAGACCCAGATTCGATTCCCAGAGCCTGCCAATGTAAAACAAAACAACAAAACAACAACAAAAAACAAATCTAGTTAATTCCACATAACTCAAAATACAAGTGAGTACACATAAACCGCTGACAGCTTCAAGACCAATGTGGTATCCATATCTGTGTAGAAGGAAACAGCGTCAAGACAACAAGGCATCTGGTGACACTAAAAATCGGAAATACCTCAAATCATCAACAGGAAGTCAACAGACAGCATGAATGCCAATCTGAGAATAGGAGCTCAACCTGGGAGGCAGTTATTCAGCAATATAAAAATATCCTTCAGTATAAATTTAACTAGCAATGCCCATAACTTATTCAAGGAATAAAACATAAAAATAGACTTGGAATAGAAAGACCATATTCTGCTATATAAATATTCAACATCAGAAAGTCTCTTTTCCCTAAATTAATTTATAAATTCAGTGTAACCCCAATTAAACACACAAATACACATAATATTTTTTTCTGGAGCTAGATAGTTGATTATAAAGTTTTATAAAGTTGTTGTTTTCTCATAGAAAAACAAAAACACAAGAATATCCAGGAAAATCCTAAAAAAGAACAATGCTGCAAAGAGAGGCAGGGATTAGCTACACCAGATATAACCATACTCTAAATCTTCTGTTAATTAAAGAAAATAGGTGTTGGTACATTAATAGACAGACCAATAGAAAAGAACACAAAATCCAGAAAAATAATCAATTGCATATGAATATTCTGACACAATAAAGTTAGAGACTCAAATCAATAAGGAAAAGTTGTACTTGGAATAACTTGAGAGCCATATGGAAAAAGATATTACTGGATACATTTCTCACACCGTGTATCAAGATAAATTCCAACTGGATAAGATACAAACAGGAAAAAACGAAATTGTACAAATAACTAGAAGAAAAAAAAAGGGTGAACTTCTCAGCCACTGGGGAGTAGGGAAAATTTTCCTATGATTCAAAATTCAGAAACAATATGGAAAAATATTGCTAAATCTGACTACATACACACTTTTAAAACTGCATGGCAATAAACAAAAACATAAGGGAAGTAAAAAGTTAAAAGGAAAACTATAGCTGGGGAAAAATATAGCTAATTTATATCACAGAAATGGTTAATGTTTCTAATATTTAAGAGTGTCTAAAAAATGGAGACAAAAAGAGACAACAACTCCATAAAATTAGGAGCTATAGAGATGAAAATAATAGTCCACAGAAAAATATTCAAATAGCTCTTAAACATAAGAGGTGATGTATAACTTCTCTCATAACATCAAACTATTCAAACTATACAAAGCAAATTTCAAAGCAAAATATAAAAGTAAAAATATTCAGAGCAAAAAAAAGAAACTAAACAGATTGGCAAAAACCCAAAATTGAATAGCATATTGTATTGGTAAAAATTATAGAGTAAGAAGTACTCTCATTTAATGCAGATGTAAGGGCAAAATGTTGCCACCATTATGGAGAGGACTCTGGAAATGTGGAAAACACACTGGACTAGACTTTTTATTCAGTAACCCCACTTTCGGGACTCTACCCCAAGGTCCTGCACTAACAAAAGTCAAAATTATGTATGCATGGGACTGTCATCAAAGCATTAGATGGAAGAGCAAAATATCAGAATCGAGTCAATATCCAACAATATGGGACTAATACATTCATGTAATAGAGAATTGTGTAGCTTTAAGAAATAAGGAACTTCTCTATAGATTACTATGGAATATCTCCAAAATACATTTTTGTTTGTTTGTTTGTTTTTTCATAGGCAAGCACCAGGAATTGAACCCGGGTCTCCGGCATGGCAGGTGAGAACTCTACCTGCTGAGCCACCATGGGCCGCCCCAAAATACATGCTTTGAAAGGGGAGAAAAGTGGTATAGAGTATGTTACCATTTATCTAAAAATAAGAATGCAAATATATATGCATATATTTTCTAAATTTTTTAAACAATGGAAAGGAAAATCATTTTCTCTATTTTTGTTTTAAGTTTCGTTAGGTGAGGGGAGGAAATATAATGGAAAAGACAGGGATAAGTGCTAAACTTACTTGAATATAACTTATTTTATAGATTTGACTGAGAAGCACAAATATTTTACATAGTTTTAAAATAAAACAAATTTTACAAAAGCTTAAACTTAATGTAAATCCAGTTACAGACACAACTACATAAAGAGAAACTACCCCAAGTGATTTGAAAACTTAGCAATCTTGATTACACGTATCCAATGAGATTCCATACAACCCAAAAAACAACTTCAACTTTTTTCAAAAATCATATTCTTATTATTCTGAGACTGTTAAATGTGTAGTATAGGATAAACCAAATTAGTAAGTATCCGAGTATAACTGAGAATTCAGATTTGCAACATGAGAGAAAGAAGATACAAGATGAAGTCGAGAAAGAATAAATAAAAACCTCATGTAGTCTTGAATATAAAGTATTATTATAAATACATGATGTGTTTCATATTACCTTTTCTTAAAAAAATGAATTTCTTAGCTTAACCACAGAAAAGATTTAGAAAGAAAGATTAACACAGTAGGAAAGGGCAACTAGATCTAGAAAAAAAAAAAAAAAAAGATACAGAAACAAAGGCCAGCCTAGTAGCAATAAGTACAGTATGTGGTCTCAGACTACTATTCTCAACTAAAATGAGCCAGGCAAGGTTCCTTATAAAAATGACAGATTCAAGGTCTCAGGCATCTTGTCATACCAGAAAATCAGAAAGTTACCAAAGAACACTAGGGCCATGTTAAAGAGAATCAGCAGCCAACCTGATTAGGCTTCCACTGGCCAAAGACCAAAAAAATCTGAGTATCAATAAGGATAGCACAGACTTCCAGGAAGATGGCCGACTAGAGTAATTTGAGATCAGCCCTGCTCCACAAATAAGTTCAAGAAGGGACAGGAGGGGGGCTGAGGCGGCGATTCAGGAATGTGGCTGACCTGGGAGAGCCTTCTGCACCACATAGGGCAGCCCTGGTTGCCAAGGATGAGGAACTGAGAGGCAGAAAGCTGGAGCCTGGCATAGAGGTCCAGAGTCCACAGGAGTTTATGGACAGGAACCTGGAACTAAGGAAGTAAGCCAGGCCGCGTTCCTTGGGCACACTAACCTCACCAGTGCAGCCCCATGACCGGCACATACATTGCATCCAGAGCACCCAAACCTCATCACCCACTTCCATTCCCTGAGCTCCAGGTGCTCTCACCCCACCAGCCCCCAGTGCACACACTTGCCCCACACCCCACCCCAAGTGCAGCCCAACCTGAGTACTACATCCTCCTTTCTGTTCCCTGTAGGCTGTTGCCAGCACATAAAGGCTGTGGGCACTAACCTCCATACACAGGCTACCCCTACCCACCCACCCACAGTGTACACAAACTTGACCTGCTCCCCCTAATCTTAGCACATCAGTTTACAGCACTCCTGGACCCACGCAATTGCACGGGCCCCTAATCATGTCATTCAGCTCTGGAAATCCCAATTTACAGCAGTCCTAGAACCACGCATGCACACGGCCCTCAGAGACACTTCCCAACTCTGAGAAAGTGCTGACCTGGGCAGCTGGGTAACATATCCCCCAATCCACAAAGGCATAACACCGACCTGCTGCTACAGATCTGCACATGTGCACAAAGGACCCCATGCCTTAAACCAGCACACACCAGGGTTACACCCCCAAAACAAATGCACCCGCACAGCTACATCCTCTTTAGACATTGGGCATTCACAAGCATTAGCGCAACATCCTTAACCTGTGCCTACACCTGCCCTGAAACAAATCACCACACTAAGTGACCCACGCCGTACCCTACTCCCTGTTGTACAACCATCACGCAAACACAAGGCCTTAGACTACTCAACACCCAACAGAAAACCAATCAAGGGATTTACATGCCACAAAAACAGCAGAAGATCACTAAGCATATCACAATGCAGACAGATATAGCCCTGCATAATGACCAAATTAAAACATCAGAGATGCTGACATTGGACCAACTAATCAAACATGTTCATGCAACTCTACTTAATAAAATAAGTGGGAGGGCAAATTATATAGAGAAGATCAAGAAGACAGTAGAAGAGCATAAAGAGGAATTAGAAAGAATAAATAGAAAAACAGTGTATATCACAGAGATAAAAGACTCTGTTGACCAAATAAAAAACATTCTAGAGGCACACAACACCAGATTTGAAGACACAGAAGAAAGAGTAAGTGATATAGAGGACAGGATAACTGACTTTGAAGATCAAAACAGTAAATGGAAAAAAAGATGGAAAAACTTGAATTGGATCTCAGGGGATATGATAGACAAAACAAAGCACACAAACAGAAGAATTATTGGTGTCCCTGAAGGAGAAGATAAGAGTAAAAGGCTAGGAAGAGGAGTTGAGGATATAACAGGAAAATTTCCCAACCCTTATAAAGGACATAAATATACAAGTCAAAGAAGCTCAACAAACTCCAAACAGAATAAATCCAAATAGGCCTTTCCCATGACACATTTCCCATTGACAGTCAGTCAAATGTTGAAGAGAAGCAGAAAATCCTGAAAGCAGCAAGAGAAAACAATCTACTACATACAAGGGAAACCAAGTAAGACTGATTTCAGACTAGTCAACTAGCACCCTGGAGGTGAGAAGGCAGTGATATATTCAAGATCCTGAAAGAGAAAAACTTCAAGCCAAGAATTCTGTACCCAGCCAAACTGCCTTTCAAAACTGACAGGGAGATTAAAGTTTTCACAGACAAAGAAGTCCTGAAAATCTGTCAAAAAAAGAGACTAGAAGAAATACCAAAAGGAGTTCTGCTGGCCTTAAAAAAAAAACAGGAGAGGAAGGTCTGGAGGAGGGCACAGAATTGAGGAGTACCACTAAGGGTAATTTAAAGAACACAAAGAGAAAGAGGGAAAAGAATATACAGATCTGACAAAAAAAATAAAGAAGATAGGATGCTGTATTGAAGAAACAACTTTACAGTAATGACTTTGAATGTTAACAGACTAAACTTAACAAATAAAAGACAGATTGGCAGAATGGATTAAGAAACATAATCCAGCAATATGCTGGTTACAAGAGACTCATCTTAGACACAATGACACATATACATTGAAAGTGAAAGGATGGAATGAGATTTTCTATACAGGTTGTAACCAAAAGAAAGTAGGAGGAGCTATATTAATACAGGACAAAATAGAGTTTATATGTAAAGACATCATAAGGGCAAAGAAGGACACTATATACCAATTAAAGGGTCAATTCATCAAGAAGATATAACAATCATAAATGTTAATGCTCCCCATCAAGGAGCTCCAAAGTACATAAGTCAGACATTGGCAAAACTGAAGGGAGTGATAGATGTTTCAACAATAATAGGAGGAGACTTCAATACACCACCCTTCTCTATAGATAGAACAACCAGACAGACGATCAACGAGGAAATAGAAAAGTTAAATAACTTGATAAATGAATTTGACCTAATACACATATATAGGTCATTGCACTGTCAAAGCACAAGGACATACATTCTTCTCTATGCTCATGGAACACTCTCCAGGATAGATCATCTGCTGGGCAAAAAAAACAGGTATTTATATGTTTAAAAACATTGAAATCATTCAAAGCACTTCTTCTGATCACAAAGGGATGAAGCTGTTTCTCAATAATCACCAAAGAATGAGAACATTCATAAGTATATGGAGATTAAACAACACACTCTTAAACAATCAGAGGGTCAAAGAAGAAATTGCTAGAGAAATCAGCAGCTATCTGGAGATGAATGAAAATGAGAATACAACTTACTAGAACTTATTGGATACAGGAAAGGCTGTGCGGAGAGGGAAATTTATTGCCCTAAATGCCTATATTAAAAAACAAGAAAGAGCAAAAATCGAGGATTTCACAGCAAACCTGGAGGAACTTGAGAAAGAACAGCAAGTTAACCCCAAAGGAAACAGAAGAGAAATAACAAAGATGAAAGCAGAGATAAGTGAATGGGAGAACAAAACAACAATAGAAAGAATCAATAAAACCAAAAGTTGGTTCTTTGAGAAAATCAATAAAATTGATGGGACACTAGCAGGACTGACAAAGAAAAAAAGAGACAGGATGCAAATAAAATCAGAAATGAGAAGGGATGCATTACCATAGACACTGACGAACTAAAACAAATCATAAGAGGATACTGTGAACAACCATATGCCAACAAACTAGGCAACTAAGATGAAATGGACAAATTCCTGGAGACACACAAACAAGCTACACTGACTCAGGAAGAAATAGAAGATCTCAGCAAACCAATCACAAGCAAAGAGATTCAATCAGTCATGAAAAAATCTTCCTACAAAGGAAAGCCCAGGGCCAGATGTCATCACAAGGGAATTTCATCAAACATTGCAAAAAGAACACCAATCCTGCTCAGACTTATCAAAAAATTGAGGTAAGAGTAACTTCACCTAAATATTTTATGATGCTAATATCATTTTAATACCAAAACTGGGTAAAGATGCTGTAAGAAAGGAAAAGTACAGGCCAATATCCCTAAAGAACATAGATGCAAAAATTCTCAATAAAATATTAGCAATCAAATCCAACAAAACATTAAAAGAATTATACACCATGAACAAGTGGGGTTTATACCAGGAATGCAAGGATGGTTTAACACAAGAAAATCAATTAATATATAACAGCACATTAACAAATTGAAATGGAAAAATCACATGATCATCTCAATTGATGCTGAAAAAGCATTCAACAAAATTCAGCATCCTTTTCTGATAAAAACAACCAAAAGATAGGAATCAAAGTTAACTATCTCAAAATGATAAACGGAATATATGAAAAACTGATAGCCAGCATCATACTCAATAGAGAGAGACTGAAAGCTTTCCCTCTAAGATCAGGAACAAGAGAAGGATGACCACTGTCACCACTATTATTCAACATTGTGCCTGAAGTTCTAGCTAGAGCAATCAGGCAGGGCAAAGAAATAAACAGCATCCAAATTGGAAAAGAAGTAAAACTCTCATTATTTGCAGATGATATGTGTTCTGGTTTGCTAGCTGCTGGAATGCAATATACCAGAAATGGAATGGCTTTTAAAATGCAATATACCAGAAATGGAATGGCTTTTAAAATGGGTAATTTAATGAATTGCTGGTTTACAGTTCTATGGCCGAGAAAATGTCCCAATTAAAACAAGTCTATAGAAATGTCCAATCAAAGGTATCCAGGAAAAGATACCTTGGTTCGAGAAGGCCGATGAAGTTCAGGGTTTCTCTCTCAAGTGAGACGGCACATGGCGAACACAGTCAGGGCTTCTTTCTTGGCTGGAAGAGCACATGGCAAACATGGCATCGTCATCTGCTAGTTTTCTCTCCTGGCTTCTAGTTTCATGAAGCTCCCCGGCAGGCGTTTTCCTTCTTCATCTCCAAAGGTCATTGGCTGGTGGACTCTCTGCTTCATGGTGCTGCAGCATTCTCTGCTCTCTCTCTGAATCTCTCTCTCCAAAATGTTTCCTCTTTTATAGGACTTCAGAAACTAATCAAGACTCATTCAAATGGGTGGAGACATGTCATCCCCTAATCCAGTTTAACAACAATTCTTGACTAAATCACATCAACCAGGGAGATGATCTCATTACAGTTTCAAATATACAGTATTGAATAGGGATTATTCTACCTTTAAGAAATGGGATTTATATCAAAAGATGGCTTTTCTTAGGGGGCATACTTCCTTTCAAACCAGCACAATATGATACTATACTTGGAAGATACTGAGAAATCTCCAGCAAAGTTACTTGAGCTAATCAACAAATTCAGCAAGGTAAGGGATATAAAATTAATGTGCAGAAATCAGTAACATTTCTATACACAAGCAATTACTTAGCTGAGGAGTGTGTTAAAATTCCATTCAAAATAGCAACTAAAAGAAACAAAGGAATGAACTTAACGAGGATGTACAGGATTTCTACAAAGAAAACTAAATAACACTGCTAAAAGAAATCAACAGAGATATAAACAGGTGGAAAGACATTCCCTGCTCATGGACAGGAAGGCTAAATATAGTTAAGATGCCAATTCTTTCCATATTGATCTATGGATTCCACATAATACCAATACCAACAATGTACTCTGAAGATTTGGAAAAGCTAATGACCAAATTCATCTGGAAGGGAAAGAGACCCCAAATAGCTAAAAGCATCCTAAAAAAGAAGAACAAAGTGGGAGGATTAACACTCCCTGACTTTAAAACCTATTATAAAGGCACAGTGGTCAAAACCACATGGTACTGGCACAAAGATAGAAGCACTGACCAATGGAATCAAATCGAGAGTACAGAAATATACAAAGCTATGGTCAACTGATTTTTGACAAGGCCTCCAAATCCTCTAAACTGGGACAAAACAGTCTTTTCAATAATTGGGAATGGAAGAACTGGATATCAATAGCCAAGAGAATGAAAGAGGACCCCTATCTTATATTCTACAGAAAAATTAACTCAAAGTGGATCAAACACCTAAATATAAGAACTAGCACCATAAAGCTTCTAGAAGAAAATACAGGAAAATATCTTCAAGACCTAGTAATAGGAGGTAGCTCCTAAACTTTACACCCAAAGTACAAGTAACAAAAGTAAAAATAGATAAATGAGAACTCCTCAAAATAAAATGCTTCTGCACCTCAAAAGACTTTGTCAAAAGGTGAAGAGTCAGTCAACTCAATGGGAGAAAATATTTGGAAATCATATATGGAACAAAGGTTTGATTTCTTATATATACAAAGAAATCATACAACCCAACAACAAAAGAACAACCCACCTAATTATAAAATGTGCTAAAGATATGAATAGGCATTTTCCTGAAGAGCAAATACAGATGGCACGAAAGCACATGAAGAGATGCTCATTTTCACTGGCTATCAGGGTAATACAGATCAAGACAACAATGAGATACCACCTCACACCTATAAGAATGATTGCTATTAAACAAACAGGAAAGTATAAATATTGGAGAGGATGCGGAAGAACTGGGACACGTTTGCACTGCTGGTGGGAGTCCATAATGAGGCAGCCACTATGTAAGACTGCTTGGTGGTGCCTTAGTAAACTAAATATCGATCTGCCCTACGACCCAGCAATAGCACTACTTAGTATGTACCCAGAAGAGCTGAAAGCAACGACACAAACAGACATTTGTACACCTATGTTCATAGCAGCATTATTCACAATTGCCAAAAGATGGAAACAAACCAAATGCCCATCAGCAGATGAATGGATCAACAAAATATGGTATATATATACAATGGAATGTTATGCAGCAGTAAAACCAAATGACATCCTAAAGCACATGACAAGATGGATGAGCCTTGAGGACATAATGCTGAGTGAAGTTAGCCAGACACAAAAGGATAGATACTGTATGATTCTACTTTTATGACTAGCATAAAGGTATAATCAGAAGCTTGTAATATAGAATATAGGGGACTTAGAGATACATAGAAGCTAGAGATGAGTGAACTGTTAACTAATGAGGTTGAACTCCAATGTAACGGAATAGATAGGAATGAAGGTGGTTCTCTAGTGGGTCTAGAAATAATATTACCATATTGAAGATGAACAAGATTGAAAGGGGTTGTATAGACCTACATGTCCCACTGACTCACACTAGAAATATGATTTAGTTCTGGCAAGAATTACTTCAAAGATATGATTCTTGTACAAAGAGTGTTTAAGTCCAGGGTACAGGGGGAGAAGTACTATTACATGCTATGAGCTATGTTTAAAAGGAAACCATCAGCACTATCACAGCAACAGCTGAGATAAATAATGGGGTGAGGGACAAGAGTTAAGAGGAGGTTTAGATTTCCTATCTGGTGAGGGTGTGTTATTGGTTTTCTTTCTCTTGGGAACAATTAAATTATCTAAAATTGAGAATGTTGCTGGACTGTGGACTTTGGGTCCTCTATACGATGCCCAATAGAGGATGCCCATCCTTCACCTGCATGGGTTGAAGGATGCACTGACTGAGTAGATTGGCGAACAATGGTGTACACTTATGAACAAAAGTTGTGCTGCCACAAAAAGAAACAAAGTCGTGAGGCATGCAATGATACGAATGAACAGGTGGGACTTTTGGTGAGACAAAATAAGCCAGAAACAAAAGAACAAGAATGGCATGGTCACCTTTAGAAAATGCTTATAAGAAAACAGGGGACTACATTGTAAGCTTTTAGAGCACACACATTATGTCTGGAGTGGTGATTATTATTTCTGGATTTTGAGAGACCATTTTATGTATATAATCTGATATTTAGAGATAAGAATGAAACCAAACAGATTGGGGCTAAAGTAATTCAGAACATGGGGTAAGGAAGACAGTGTGTATATTTTAGAATATACCGCACATACTCTGAGACCAATGGAAGAGAGGTTTATTTGGTCTCAAAGTGAAATTTTTTGTAGGGCATAATCTCACTCAACTTATTTGTACAGCTCATTTGAGCAATTAAAACATAGGGAGCTCAGAATAAGAAGGAGGTTCTTTAATACTGCATGGAATATTGTAATGCCTAGATACATCCTAGAGTATATTAAACAGGTAATCAAAAAGTATTGGCAAAGTCCCCTGAGGAGTGGGAGAAAGAATATGGAACTATTAAACTTTCCCATCAGGGAATCCCCTGATACTGTGTCAAATTTCAGGGACACACAAATCAATAGGCCATGCCCTCAATCAGGAGGATTACTCTTGTGAAGCTCATGTAGGTAGTGGAGAAGCTTAGACTACCTATAGGCATGCCTAACAGTTACTCCTGGAGGACTTTTTTGTTGCTCAGATGTGGCCTCAGTCTTTCTAAGCCCAAATATGCAAGTGAAATCATTGCCCTCCTCGCTACGTAGGACATGACATCTGGGGTGCAAGTCTCCCTGGTGACGTGGGAGATGAATCCCAGGGATGAATTCAGACCTGGCACTATGTGATCAACAATTACATCCTGACCAAAAGGGGGAAAAGAAGTGCAACGAATAAAGTATCAGTGGCAGAGAGAGTTCAAATAGAGTCAAGAGGCTAGCTACTCTGGAGGTTTCTCCTATGCAAGCTTCAGGTAGACCTTGCTACCTATCATAACCTGCCAACCCCCAACCAGGACCATTCCAGCCAATCCTAAAGAACACCTAGGGCAATATATAAGCTTCCACAAGGGTTCCAGGCACTAGAGTGGAACTTTCCAGAAACCTACAACCTCCAGATGGGTCCCTGGTCCAGATAAGTCCTGAAACTTAGCCCAGCCTCTCCAGAACATCAGATAATTCCATTTCTCTACCCCATATTAATGACAGACCCTTCAAATAAGAATAATTTAGAATGGCCATAGCCCAAACACCCCTAAAAAGAGGGCTGGAAAGATCAAAGGTGATGGTGGAATTACACAGAGAAGATAGGATTTAACAAATGAATATGAATGCCGAATCATTAAGTTGATAATCTCTTTTAGTTGCTAGTATTTTAAAGCAGCTAGAAGTAAAAACCTAAAATCGTGGAATTGTAACCCATGTCAAACTCTGAAAGCACTAATTGCGGTGCTGTGCTTTGAAATTTATAGCTTTTTTGGAAATATGTTATTTTCCACCAAAAAAAGAAGGAAAAAAAGTCGATTGTGATGATAAAAAAAATATTTAAGCCTTCTAGCCTCCTATATTCTGGAGCAGCTAGAAGGAAAACTCTGAGAGAATCGTATGGTAGCCCATGACAAACTCTGGGATCTGTGCTGTAACTACTTGTTGAAGAGTGCTTTGAAAACCACTGCGTTTTTATTGCTATGCTTTGTATATATACATCTATAAGATTCTGGTATTTTTAAAATACCAACCAACAATAAAAGTACATAAGATGGAGGAATATTTGCCTCTTTATTTTGAACTTCATTACTTTCCAGAGAAAGAAAGAAAGGGAATACACTTTGAATTCCTGCATTCTTGGTTTGGGACCCAGGGCCAACGGTAAATACAGACTTCAAATTCCAGTAATCCCTGGGAAGAACTTTGAAAACTAGAACCCTACAGCAGCTTAGCACTGCTGAGTTACTGGTCAAGAACAGATAGTAAAATACCACAGCAGATTTCCAAACCTGCTAAACTCTGCCTAACATGCAGAGATGCCCACGTTTCCAACTGTACCCAGATATTAAACAGTATTTGCCTCTAAATCAATACTTTCAATTATGTTCTATTGAATCTCCCTGTCATGATCAGGTTCATGTGTCAACTTGGCCAAGTGGTGGTACCTGTTTCTCTGGTTGGCAAGTGCTGGCCTGTCTGCTGTGATGAGGACATTTCATAGAATTAAATCATGATCACATCAGCTGCATCCACAGCTGATTCCATTTGTAATCAGACAAGGGGCATGTGTTCTGCAACGAGTGATGCTTAATCTAATCACTGGAAGCCTTTTAAGGAGGATTCAGAAGAGACAGGCTCTCTTCCTGCTTCAGTTGGCGAGCCTCTCCTGTGGTGTTCGTCCAGACCCTCTATCGGAATCATCGGCTTCACAGCGGGCCCTACTGATTCTGGACTCTGTGTTCCCGCGGTCACGTGAGACACTTTTATAAATTTTATATTTGTGAATGTTCCCTGTTGATTCTGTTTCTCTAGAGAACCCTAATACACTCACTTTTCTATCACTGAAGAATATGTTACCCAAATTGCATAATATTCTTTCTCATTACATTTAGGTATAAAAAAGAAAAGGTCAACATAGTTTAAGCTTCAGTTTTATATCCAATGTAATATTTATCTCCTTCCTGCCACCTTCCAATGCTGCACAAAAAAACTATAGTGAAAAACGGTCACAATCTACTCTTCTACTCATCCTTTCCTCCCTCCTCTGGTTCCTGATCCTCCATTCTGAGGACAATGAAAAGGACAATGGAAAGAGTTAAATTTCTCTTATTTACCTGACCACTAGTGTAGTCTTTTCTTAGCTAATGCTGATGAGCTAGCTATCCCAACTCTATGGAACACATCCATGAGTGTGCTCTCCCTTGGAGAGCATGTAGGTGTTCTTTAGGGAGCCATGACTGGCTTCTCCAAATCACAGTTTCTTGACATAAGGGCTCTTTGGCTCAAAATTGTCTAAGCCCTCTTTTTAGCTCCTTCCCTGACAGATGGTATGTAACAGTGCCCCATCACTCTTGAGTGGAGTACCAACAGGATGGCTCACATCCTTTAGAAGAGTCTACTTGATCTATAGGAAACTCACTTATGCCTGACCAAGGAATACAGACTCCTCCACTACTGCCCCCCTTTCCACCCTACCATCTTTCTATAATTCTCTACTCTACCTGAGCAGGCACAGGGGCAGAACAGTAAATCTATTACATAAGCAAACATGCAGCTAAGTAATGAAATGTTAGTAATCCCTTCTAGCAGACACTGCAAATTCTCCCATCAGTACTTTGCAAGCTCACCGATCTCCAGATTTAAGCGAGAGGTAGGAGGGAAAAACTGCATACTTCCAAATCTACAGTGACATGCTGATTTGGGGAGAACAGGAGAAATGGAGGATTATTAGAGGACCTGGGGTATTGGGTGGAGGCTACTGGAGTGTGATTCTGAGAAGAATGACTGGAGGGGATCTCCCATAAAACCCCTGGGAAAAAATATCTGGCTCCCAAAATGTCTGTAGATTGCTTTATAATTACTAGGCACTTGACACCTCTATTTCATCAGCTTTGGCCAACAACAACAAAAAAAATACCACTCAACATTGGTTAAATATTATCAGTAATAAATTCTCTTATATTCATTATATTTTTATTAAAATACAATAAAATGCAGAGAACTTAAGCATTCAGTCCAATGATTTTTGACAATGCCTAAAACTTTATAATTGATTCCCCTCTCTGTCTAGCAAAAATTTTCTGATTTGTCACCATAGATTAGTTTGACTTACTCTTGAACTTTATAAGAAGAAAATTTTTAATTTTAGCTTTTACATTTAACATGATAGTTTTAAGGGTCCCCTATAAATCTATAAATGATGTTTTCTATTAATCCTATTTGTTCTATATTCCTCTGTTATCCCTTTCTTGTCTTCTTTGTATGAATTATTTTTAATGTTCCATTTTACCTCCTATATTAAATGTTTGGTTTTATCTTCTGGTATTGTCTTATTAGTGGCTGCTAGAGAGATTGCAATATTCATTATGACATTATCAGAGGCCACCTTTATATGATATGTTACTTCATGACCCTACAAAAGTTTAATGCCACTTGACTTCTCCACACACTTTGTTCTCTTGTTGTCTTACATGTTACTTCTATATATGTTATATACAATACAATGTTATTATGCTTGCTTTAAATTAAAGAGTCAAGTCTTTTGAAGAAACAGATATAAATACACACACTCAGGTATTTACTATTTCTGGTTCTCTTCATTACTTTTTGTACTTGTGAGGTTTCATCTGGCATCATTTCCCTTCAGGATAAAAAACTTCTTTTAGCATTTCTTGTAGTGTCGGTATGCTGGATAGAAATCTCTCAACTTTTATTTACTTGAGAATGATTTTAGCATGCCTTCATTTTTGACAGATATTTTCTGTGGACATCAAATCTAAGGTTGACAGAATTTTTTGTCTTTCAGTACTTTGTCTTATCTCTTTCATTTCTGGTGAAAAATCATCTGTAGTACATATCCTTATTTCCTTAAATGCAATGTGTTATTTTTTTCTGGTTACTTTTATAATTGACTAGAATATGAATAGTTGAAAGTTTTTTGGTTTTTTTTTTTTTTTTTTTTACTTTATCCTGCTTAGATTTTGCTAAATTTCATGGATATGTGGGTTGAAAGTACTGAAAAGTGTTTGGACATTATTTCTTACAATAAGTTTCCTATCCCTGTCTATTTCTCCTCTCCCTTATGGAATCTAATTACATGTATGTTAAATCACTTGATATTATCCCAACATTTCAAACAATTTTTTTTCACCCTTTTTCCTCATTTTGTTTAGATACTTTGTATAAATCTGTCTTTACATCTCACAGATTCTTTCCTCTCTGTGTCTGGTCTACCAAGACCATCTAAATTCTGATAAAATATTTTTCATTTCTAGTATTTCCAGTCTTCTATAGCACCCACATCTCTGCTGAAATTTCTTTACATACTTTTTGACATCTGGTCCACTATAATCCCTTAGCATTACTGAGTGCTACATTAAAGGCACTCAGATCAACATCTGGATTATTTCTTGGTCTGCTTTACACTCTTGGCTCTGGGTCAAATTTCTTTCTTTTCCATGTGTTATATAATCTTTGATTGTATGCCAGAGGGTTTGTATAAAATAATAGTAAAGTCTGAATTAATAATATTTACCTGGAGAAAGGGGAACACATATCCCTTTTACCGTCAAACCACTGGAGTGGAAGACATAGTAATTTGGTCTGGACTTTGCTGTAGTTTAGTTTAATTTAGTTCAGCACTAGCTTCAACTATTTTGAGGTTTTTAAAAAGCTATTATTATGCAGCTTGTCTGCCTGATATTTGTTGTTAGGTAGGAAGGTCTTTTGTTACTATTCATATTCAAACTGAATGCAGAATTCATATAATTGTTATTAAGACAAGTAATCAACCAGTAATTATTTTATTTACTTTTATTCAAAAATGAAGAAAATATAAAGACACAAGTTTAAGGTTTTCAGTATGACAACTAAAAAGTCTATTAATTTATCAAAAGTTACAAACTTGATTTTGACTGTGGGGATCATTTACTGTGGGGATCAATTACTACAAAAGGCCTAAAGTTAAAGCCTATATTCCTCAGGAGTTACAGTCCAGATATCTCAAAAGTTTTGATCCTTGTTATTTTAGTATTTTTGTTTTATTGTCTTGATTGCTTTGTGGGGGGACGGGATGGTAGAGAGTTGGATTTATTGGTTTTATATTGTTGCAGACAACCTTACAGGGACACTGTCAAGATTATTAAATACGTATCTATGCTTGTAAATATTTTAAGTTTCCAATTTTACCTAAAAAGTTTTTTGAATAGTTTTATTGTTTAGTAATCTCACACTGTACTCACATCAATAACACTTTTATCTTTTCAGAGCTCCTTTTATTACTGGAACTAGTAATTGGGAAGGCTTAGAGTTTCAAGGCTTCTTTCAAGATTTCATTTATTATTATGGAATCAGAAACTGCAGGACATAAAAGAAAATCCTAAGTCTTAATAAAAGAATAGGAAGTAATAAATCTTAAAGAAAGGTATGTGGCACTTATAATACTGTATTTCTTTTACTTATCAGCAAATAGAATTCCTCACCAGGAGATTGTGTTTTAGCAAGAAGTCAGTTAGATTCTATGTGCTTGTACCATCCTCAGCCCGTCTGAGAGAAACTGCCACACTGGGGGACCTTGGTTCAGCCTGACTGAGAATGAAGTCATCACAATAGATGGTAGAGCTGAGAAATGAAGACAAACAAATCTTTTTTGATTTAGTTTGGACTTATCAATATATCCAGTTATATGAGTAGATAAACACTCAATTTGCTGTAATTAATATGACCTGGGTGGCTTACATAGAACTATTTGTGTTGGTTTGAAGCTTCTGTGTACCCCAGAAAAGGTCATTTTCTTTAAATCCATTCCTGTGGGCACAAACCTGTTGTAGGTGAGTCCATGTGGATGGGTTATTTCATTTCAGATGTGACCCACTCCATTCAAGGTGTATCTTATTCCTTTTACTGGAGTCCTTTGTAAGAGATTAAAAGACAGAAAAAGCCCAGAGAAGCTAAGAGAAGACCCACAGAAGTTCAGAGAGGAGGCCACTGGAACCAGAAGCCGAAAGCAATGAAATACAGGAGAAAAGGACCAGCAGACACTGGCCA